>JANDKE010001589.1:0-13604 GCA_027627275.1 Coprinellus aureogranulatus | reverse complement strand
TTTGAAGCCTATCAAACACACTTACTTTGGGTATAGTTGGTTAATGAAGTGGGGGAGAAAGAGTAGGCTGTTCAAGTGAGTGGTTGAGAGTAATGCCTTGTAACCCTTGAATGGGGTTTCTCCGTGATCATCGACGGCCTATTCCTGCCTTTTTGGGCGATAGGGGTTCGTCGTCACCATTTCTACGCGCTCGGCTTTTCTGCTTTGATCCTACGAGATGATGAAATACCACGCGCAAGGCACGGCTGGTGTTCTAGTAGGCATTACTACGGGCAAGAATGGCATATACAGCCTCGAATCGAACGATCTTCAGGCCCAGCAGACACAGTCGTTCAGACGATCTCATCGACAACTCGCGACGCGGTCCAAGTTGTGTTCTGCAAGCTCACCCTGGCCATGTATTTTTTCCGAGCCCCGATGGACGATGATGCTGCTTCAGACGTCATACGGTGCCTAAGCGGCAATCGGCAACCCAACAGCAATACCCTACATATATGCCGCCAGAGGGCATCCGTCATAAGGACGATGTGCAATATCTCCGGAATTGCCTCACTACTTGTAGTACCTCACTCTGCAAGAATCAGGCTGTGTGCCGGTGATGACGCACTTGGTCATCTCTAATCAGACGATACCCATGTTAGCGGCAGGAGCATTGGACCTTCCTAGGCACAACGGAGGGCATAGGGCAACTCGGCGAAATAAGCGAAATCTCTGGGAGGATTCAGGAACTGAACATCGTATTTCGGCACACGACTCTCGTCAGTTATACAGGCGACTTGGGAGGTTTTCGATGCTCCTTGAGAGAGTTCAATTTCAACACAAAGAAGAGAGCAGGATCAAGACAGGGGACATACGGGGTAGTGACTTGTTTCGTAGTCCACATGTACGAATGCACGCTCAACGTTGGGCAGGACTTCAATCTTGTCTTGCAATTGCTGACTTAGGTCGTGTGCCTTCCAAAGAGGAGTATTCTCATCCATAACGATATCCACCTCAACAAAGTAATCCTAGACATGTCGTTCAGCGAATGGTATGCCTGCTGACGGTATCATCGCTCACAGGGCCACTATGGTAAGCGCGCACAGTGTCGACCTTCGTGATGTCCTCGCTGAACGTCGCAACTTTATATATCAGCAGCTGGAGAAACTCGTGAGGCGCCGACTTCCCAGCGAGGTACTCGAATTCTGTGTGTATAGTTCGCGTCCACGATATGATGATACCTGAGGCAATCTGTATGGCTGAGGTTAGGATCGAGGGCGTCTTGGACGTCGGCACTGCGTACTATGAGAGCACCCATAGGATCCAGCCCTAGAGGATAGAGGAGACAGTGAGACAGTGGGATGAATCATAAGGGTGCGGTAGACATACACCATCGAAGTTTACTTCCACCACAGGACATCAGGATACCGAAGCTGTTGATGTATAAATCGTTTCGATGGTCCTCCCATAGAACTTGTACCTGGCTTGAATGCTTTCGAATGGAGAAACTGTAGAGAAACAGTAGGAATTTGACGGCTGGAGGAGGGTATTAGCCGTAGTTCCAATGCTCAAGTTAGGCGTAGTATACCTAGGGCAACAGCGACAGAGATGATGGAGGGCAAGTGGAATTTGCCAAGCTCATCTCCTTCCTTCTGGACGATTGTGCTGATAGACTCGACCACTACCACGAGATTGACTGTTCCCATCCTGGAAACCATATTGGTAAGTGGGACGGTACCTGCTCACTGGCAGAGGACGCACAAGAATCCTGATTAGAGCAAAAGGACTTAGTACTGAATGAGTTACTGACATGGCAGAACGCGTACCATATATTATGTTGCCAATAGTCTCGAGTCTGGCACCGCCAACCGGCCATTTGTTCGTGTCCAATTTTACCGCTTTACGATGGAGCCAAAACAAAAGTACGTTAGCGCCAATGTCGAAGACAGCGTCTATTGCGGTGGCCAGAAGTGAGAGGGACGCAGACGATATGGCAGCATAGACTGTGAGGGATTCAGAGGATTGTAATGCACCGCGAAGCATCCGTTGCAACTCACGCTGTATGACACAGAGGACGAAATTAGCGTATAAGCTGGCGTAGATCGCAATCTTGACCTATCAGCAAAGAGATTAGACGAAGGCTTTCGACAATCGGTTGAAGTCGGAGTATGGACTCACGGGTAAGCGTGCTGCCTCTTCTTCTGCCTGCGCATCTTCCGTATGAGCGTCCATAGGCTTTAGCAGAGACTCGATCAGCTGCGCGAAGACGTCAATAGGCGCGCGTTCGGGTGTTCAGATAGAAACCTACGTACCGTGATTCTGGCGGATCTGGTGGAGCAAACGGTGAGTAGAGGGCGTTATCTGAGAGTTCGGCGGTCAATCTTAACCTTCATTTTTCACTGATACTTAGCTGACTGTGATCCAAGACTGCAACCTTCATGGTGGATGGGCCAGGTACACCGATTCTCCATGGATTGCAGCATGGATGGCCGAGGTGTCGCGTCATCAATCAAGCCCGTACGCGGACCTGGACATGACGATCTTTGACCGGCATCCCTTTGAAGACGATTCCGACGAAAGCTATGAGCCAACGTCCACCGGCTCTGAATCTTCGGAAACCTCCGACCTGACATCCTCTGATGAATCGACCGACGTCGAGGACGAACAACTAGCCCCAGCTTCATCAAAGCAGGATGAAATAATTAGGGCGTTGCGAGAAGAACTTGCCAGGGAAAAGGCACGCAACCTTTCCACCCAGATCGATGCCATAGATGTGTGGGTTGCTCAACTGAAGAGGGATAAGGACCAAGCTGTCGCGTACGCAACGCAGGTAGAGGAGAGGATTGCAGAACTAGAAAAGGAGAGTGAAGCCATGAAGCTAGCCAGGGCAGCGATTAATGCGGGTTGTCGGGAAAGCACTGAGGCCAGCTCTTCACCGGCATCCTCGAGTGGAAACTGAAGACGCACCCCGAGATTGCAAGCGAGACGGAAAAATCCACGACTGCGGTTGAGCAAGGTCCATCGAATTCCTTATTCCGCCATTTATATCTACGCATCTGGAGATCTGCCTGCTTCCCGGAATGATATCATTTCCGTTTCTCGAGTCGGGATCGACGGTGTTCTCTCAGACCAAGTTCCTGATGCTTACAACGGTGCTTTGTAATTTCGGCTAACCGGAAGCAAGCTGGATTCCTCGTCTCAATCAGTCAAATCTCCAGGTTATCATGGCCTACTCACTTTCTAACGCCTGGAGAGGGATTCCAGGTAGGCTCAAGACCTTTGCTTCCTCCGTACAGCGTTTTTCGGCACGGCAGGGCTGCCAGGAAGAGATTAACGCGGTTCCATCAATGCGATGGGACGTCCCCGATTATTCCACTCACCTTCCTTTCTTAGATCCTGCATCACCGACATGACCTACAAGTGCTCGCGCAATGGTATCCAAGTTGAAGGAATGGCCCGAGGGACATCGGCGAGACACCCATAGCTCGGGGCCATTGAACGTTCGCGAATCGTATATAAACTCACGGTACCCACCCCTCTCTCAACAACACCCCGCACCCCTCTTTTCACAGCGTACATCATCATGTCCACTTACGACCTCGTCGCCCAAACCTCCCCAGGCCAACTAGGCGTCGTCCAAGCCCCCATCCCCGAACCTAACGACGAGCAAGTCCTCATCAAAGTGGAGTACTCTACCCTCGGTCCCTCCGACCTAGGCATATTTGAGAGAGAGCACTTTATCAAGAAGTACCCGTTTGTGTTTGGGTTGAGCGCTGCGGGGAGTGTTGTGAAGGTTGGGAAGGGGGTTGGGGATTTGGGAGTTGGGGATCGGGTACGTTGACTCGAGCTCATGAGTTACTTTTGACTCGGAGGAGGTTGTCTGGGGAAGTCGCTGACGAAGTTGGTGTACTGGATTAGGTTACTGCGATCACGTTCCCGCCTGGGATGACGGGTTTGCAGCCGTACACTGCCCAGCACAGAAACAATGTCGCGAAAGTATGAATATGCTGATACCTCTTCCCAAGCTCCCAATAGCTGACTCTCCTCTACACAGATCCCTGATTCCCTGCCATTCGAACAAGCCGTATCGTACCCAGACAACCTTGTTACCGCGTTTTACGCGTTGTTCAACCAACTCGGCCTCCCTGAACCTACCGAATGGCCCCTCTCCTCCAAGAATAACCCCGACGCCGAACGCCCCATCCTCGTCTACGGTGCGGGAGCAACCTCCGGCCAATACGCCCTTCAGTTATTCAAGCTCGCCGGGTACACGAACGTCGTAGCCGCCGCGTCCAAACGACACGAGGAATACCTCAAGAGTCTCGGAGCGTCGCATGTCGTGGACTACAACAGTCCTAGCTTTGCAAAAGACGTCGTCTCTGCGGCCGAAGGCAAAGTGGAGTTGGTTATGGACTGTATTTCGCTGCCTTCGACGTTTGCTTTGATCAAACAAGTTATCAAGCCTGGAGGCAAGCTGGCGTTCTTGGCTCCGTTTAAAGCTGGTTCGACGAAGATGATTGGGGCGGAGGGGGAGCCGGTGTATGAGGCTCCGGATGAGGTGAAGGAAGGGTTCCCTGAGGGTGTGGAGTTTATTTGTGTGAAGACGCTGTACTATCAGCAGGTGAGCCCATTGTGCGCTGTCCGAGGGTCAGGTCTCATTGACTAACGATTGTACCATTAGGATGAACATCTTGCGAAGACCCTCATGCCGATTACCCTCCCTAAGCTCATCGAGGCCGGCGTTCAGCCCAACCGTATTCGCGTTCTAGACCAAGGCGATCCTCTGAGTCGCGTCAAGGAAGCGTTCGAACTTTTGAAGCAGGGAAAAATTAGTGGGGAGAAGCTAGTAGTCAAGGTAGGTGCATGAGACTTTGGTTGTTGTGCAGATGCTACTCCACGAGTATCAATAAAGAATTTCTGTGGTCTGTCCACTAGTAAACGCCCGTACTATTCCTCGGCTTGCGATTCGGCGCTGATTAGCGCCAAGTTAGGGGTGAGAACGCTGACATAACTACCACAGTGGTCAACCTGATGATGCGCCTTTTTCCTTTCTTCTCTCTCATCCCATACGACACCTGGTTGCTTCTAGTGCGCGCTGAAACCAAAAAACTCCCGTGTAAATTCGCTCTCGAGGCGCTCACTCCACGCATTCAACACACCACTGGCTTATGCTCGTGCAACCCCGGATACACTACTCATAGTGGTGCACGAAGCTTATCGACTCCCCTCTCGCGCTCCTCTATTCAAACACTATGATATCATGCACTGCACAGCGAACTCGTAACACTCTCCTCTGATGGATAGCGCATATCTAGCGGTAGTCCTGCGTCCGGTGAACGAACCATGTCTGGACGTTGACACTGTGCTTTGTATTCAAGGACGTAGGCGCTGTGAACGAAACGCCGGAGGTCATGCTGCCCTCTCTCCCAAACCCGTCCCGGTTGGCGTTACCTTTAAGCTTCTCGTCTCTATGGCTGGCTCTCTCTCTCTCTTGCGCGCATCATGAGCTCATCGACACTACTGGTGCTCCTCTGCCTTGACCCCGTGGCCGATTGGAGGAGAACTCGGCTATATCTGGAAACCACCACTCCCAGCAGAACACTCTGGCGGATTCCATGGTGCTTTCCATTCCGAGAACGTGGGTCTGACTGAGGTATGACACCGTTGAATGCGACACGTTTTGCGCAATTGAGCTGGCGTCCTTATCTCTATATGAATTCGGCTACGAGGTCTGTGACGAGGTATATAACCCGCGCATGACGCAGTGTCTCATTCACAACACCATTCGTCCCGTTCATATTATCATCGACCTACCTACCATCCTATCGTCAACAATCGTATCGTTCTCTCTCTCTATCTCTCCTCACACACGCACTGCACAGTACCCGCTCGCTCGCTCTCGAAAATGTCTGCTCCTCAAGCTCAAAAAGGCACCTACGAACTCGTCGCCCAAACCGCTCCCGGGGAGCTCGATATCGTCGAATCCAAAGTCCCCGAACCCAAGTCAGACGAAGTCGTCATCCACGTCGAGTACAGCACTCTAGGGCCCTTCGATTTCAATATGTTCGATAAGCAGTTTCTTGTCAATGAGTATCCGAGTGTGTTTGGGTTGTCGGCGGCTGGGACGGTTGCGAAGATTGGAGTGGGTGTGACGGGTTTGAGGCCTGGGGATCGGGTGCGTTCTCTACTTAGGTTATGATAAGGGGGAGTGAAGGAGGTGAGGCTGATGAAGGGCGTAGGTGGCGGCGTTTACGTTCCCGCCTGGGAATAAGGGCTTGCAGCCGTACTGCGTTCGCCGGTTCATCGAAGTCGCAAAGGTGCGTAGCGTCCCTCTCACTTTAGCTGCTCTGCCCCGACCGCTGATCTTGCTTTGCTACGTATACCTGTACAGCTCCCCGACGACCTTCCACTCGAAAAAGCCGCTGCATACCCAGACAACTTCGTCACCGCCTTCTACACTCTCTTCGGCAAGCAGCAGCTCGGTCTCCCCGAACCAGCGACATGGCCCGTAGCCGCCCTGAGCAACCCCATAAACGAGAAACCCATTCTCATCTACGGCGCCGGGTCCACGGTAGGGCAGTACGCTGTCCAGCTCCTGAGGCTCGCGGGGTACACCAACGTTATCGCTGGGGCCGCGAAGAAGCACGAAGAATACCTCAAGTCCCTAGGCGCCTTGCACGTTATCGACTACCGATCTCCTACCTTTGCTGAAGGCGTCATCAAGGCGGCGAAGAATAAGATGGAGCTGGTTATGGATTGTGTTTCGTTGCCGGGTTCGTTTCATTTGATCAAGCAGTGCGTTAAGGAGGGAGGAAGGGTGGCGTTTTTGGCTCCGTATAAGGTGGGTTCGAGTAAGATGTATGGGCCGGAGGGGGAGCTTGTGTCGGACCCTCCTGAGGAGGACTTGAAGGGGTTCCCGGAGGGTGTGGAGTTCATTTGTGTCAAGACGTTTGAGTACCAGCAGGTGAGTTGGTCACTCGAGTACGCTGCGTGCTAGGGAAAGAGAGACTGATGGTTGTTTATCTAGAGTTATCATATGGGCGTGAACGTGATGCCCAAGATGCTCCCGAAGTTCATCGAGCTCGGTTTACGGCCCAACCCCATTAAACTTCTCGACGAAGGCGATCCTGTCGAGAGGGTGAAGTATGCGTTTGCGCTTATGCGGCAGGGTCAGGTTAGTGGGGAGAAGCTGGTAATTAAGGTTTGAGCGTAGTACGTCCCTGTCTATGTACAGTAAGAACCAAAATGTATACACGTGTATTAGATCGTTCATGTTCCTCGAGATCAGGACGCGCTGAGATGAAGCTGAGGTGCTCAAGTGTTTATTCCAGACGAACTCGTACTGGGCCTGTCGAAGCTCGCGAGGATTGCGGAGGTGTTCAGTCGGTGCCTGCAAGTCCAGGAGCGGCTTACACTCCAGATGGCTCTTACGGTGGAGGAGGCGGTACATCCCAGGGAAGTTGCTGTGGTAATGGAGGCGACGCCTATGTGTATGGCGACGAGGGGAGTGCAGAAGCCTGGCTCGAGTACAATTACGTCGTGCATGCTGTGATGCTTCCGAACGCAGTACAATACACTCAACGAGTTCCTTACTCATATTAGGTCGACGGCGGGAGCGTTAGCCTTCTAACAGCTGGTCTGCGTACCGTATCCCAGAACGTTGCCGCAGATTCTTTTAGTGGCAGCTGAATAGTCGCCTATATCCTCAATATTAGCTCCATCCTCTAATCAAATCGTTCCATATCCTCTGTTCCCCTCAAGTTCCTTTGAAGCAAACGTATTGCTGCCGCACCGGGAACGAGATGAATTTATTTAGGCCAAATTGAAAGGTTGTCACTGACCATTACGCCTCCGAGTCTCAGACGAAGAAACGACTAGAAACACATTTCAGAGAGCGTTCCCCACACTCTAGACCCCATGGATTTTATTTCCCCCATAGACCCCCGTGCTAATCCCTGCTGCCCACTTGGGCGCTTAGCGTCAACATAGGGGTGAGAGAGCTGACATAACCGCGGTCTTTCCCGATGACGCGGGATCGTCTCTCTCTCTCGTCCTCATACGACACCCAGCGCCAGTTCCAAGCGACAATCATTAAGCTCGAGACACCCACTCTACGCCAACCGACATTCGCTCCAGGCACATGCTCGTCCAACGCCTCATCCATCGTTCAGAGTGGTGTACGAAGCCGACCTACTCCCAATCTTCTCCTCTCGCGCTCCTCTATGAGGGCTGATGATATCATCCACTGCACGACGAAATCGTACCTCTCCGATGGATCGCGCATCTCTACCGGTAGGTTCACCTCCTGTGAAGGGAAACTGTCTTCGTGCTGACACTTTGCTTTGTAATTCAAGGGCATCGTCGCTGTAAACCAAACGCCGGCCGTCGTGCTACTACCGTTCCACGTCCAAAAACCCGCCTGAGTCGGGATATCCTAGTAGTCCTTCCACGTCTTCATCCAGCTGCCTTTCCCTGAGTCGAGCACATCGAACGGTCTCGACTCTGTGGCCACTTCGAGTTGGAGAAGAACGATGACTATATCTGGAAACCACCCACCCCTCCGCTCCATCACGCCTTCGCCCACAGAACTCTCTCGATGGTTCCATGCGTCCTTCCACTCCGACGACGATAGTCTGACTAAGGCATGACACTACCCGTTTGCGCAATTGAGCCAGCATCTGGGGTCGATGAGAACTCGGCTACCAGTGCGGCATTGCGTCTTCGCGTTGGCGTATATATAAACCAACGTGGATCGACGTTTGGGTTGCACAACACCATCACATCGCATTGCGTTGCATCGTTCAAGTTCATACTCGAGTACCACACACACACAACCTGAAATGTCCACCTACGAATTCGTCGCACAAACATCCCCTCGCCAACTCGGCTTAGTACAAGCCAAGGTCCCTGAACCCGCTCAAGACGAAGTCGTAATCAAAGTCGAGTACAGCGTCCTCGGTCCATTCGACTATAACACGTACGACCGCCAGTTCTTCGTGTTCGAGTATCCGTACGTGTTTGGGATTGCGGCTGCGGGGACGGTGGCGAAGGTTGGGGCGGGTGTAACGGATTTGAAAGTTGGGGACCGGGTGAGTAGTTTGAGTTCAAGTTGTTGTTGTTAGGGAGGGGTAAGGGACGGATGCTGATAGGTGAAAGAATAGGTGACGGCGTTTACGTTCCCCCCGGGTGCGAAGGGTTTGCAGCCTTACTGCGTTCGCCGGTTCATCGACGTCGCAAAGGTACGCTACCATCTTTCCTCGACTGTGAATCCCTGATAATCGAACCTCACAATGTATGAAGGTCCCCGATTCCCTACCACTCGAAAAAGCCGCTGCGTACCCCGACAACTTCGTCACCGCCTACTACACGCTCTTCAACCAGCTCGGCATCCCAGAGCCCAAAGAATGGCCTGTAGCCGCAAAGTCCAACCCTGAGAGTGAACGTCCGATCTTGATTTACGGCGCCGGTGCGACGTCAGGGCAATACGCGCTGCAGCTCTTGAGGTTGGCTGGGTACACCAACGTTATCGCTGCTGCCTCGAAAAAGCACGAAGACTTCCTCAAGACGCTCGGTGCCTCCCATGTCGTTGACTACAAGAGCCCAACGTTCGCGGAGGGTGTGATCAAGGCGGCGAAAGGCAAAGTCGAGTTGGTCGTGGATTGTATTTCGTTGCCGTCGACGTTTGCGTTGATCAAGCAGGTTATCAAGGAGGGAGGCAAGTTGGCGTTCTTGGCTCCGTATAAAGCGAAGTCGGGGAGGATGAACGGGGCTGAGGGTGACCTTGTGTCGGACCCGCCGAAGGAGGATACAGACGGATTCCCGGAGGGCGTGAAGGTTATTTGTGTGAAGACGTTCGAATACCAACAGGTGCGTTTTGAGCTTGGTTGCGCACATGCGTGGTGAAGAGGGAGACTGATCATGATGCTTACTTGATGAATAGGATGTGCACCTGGGAAAGACGGTGATGCCCGTAATCCTTCCCAAGCTCATCGAACTCGGCGTCCAGCCTAACCGCATCCGGGTCCTGGACCAAGGCGATCCTGTCGCGCGAGTGGAAGAGGCGTTTGGGCTTTTGCAGCAGGGTCAAGTCAGTGGGGAGAAGTTGGTTATCAAGGTCTGAGCGTAGGTTCTCTACGTCTGGGGATGGTATGAAGCAAAATGTATATTAGGTTGTTTCGGATCCGTGAATAACGATGGAAGATACCCAAGCTTGTATATCGGCCCCTACTGGTGGATAACCGACAGGACGGCATACTGCAAGCCGGAAATAATCACTAGAAATTCTGTGGGCGTTACGGGCGACCCTACAGGTGGTCTAAACTGGAGTTCTTGCTCATACTTACACGCCGCCTTCAAATTTGCGGTTGGGTGTCTTGGGCGCCCAGGAGGGAATAGGGGTGAGAAAGCTGACGTAACACCCTGAACCGTGCCGCCTGGACCAAGCTTCGTTCCTTCCTCCATTGTCCTCTCCCCCACCCTGCGTAACATCTAGCCGCCGATCTCACTAAAGCCACACGACGGTGGTACAAGCCATGTCCAACACAGATCCAAGCGCCTTCAGACCACCATCTAGGATCGGTTTCTCTCCTAAACCGCCAGACCGTGACACCCAATCTACGAGCCCGAATATGGGTTTCACCAAGCACCCCGAATTCTACTTCCCCGACGGATCCCTCGCTATAAGGATCTCGGATACCGTATTTAGGGTACACGCGTCGATACTGGCAAGGCATAGCGAGGTCTTTCGCGATATGGCTGAGATCCCGCAGCCGCCGAGCGATCAGTGCGAGACGGTCGAAGGTGTGCCGGTCGTGGATCTGCAGGATGATGCGAAGGAGTTTGAGGAGACGTTGTCTGCGATATACGATCCTTTGTGCGTTCCACTTTGTCTTACTTTGATATGTATACAAGCTGATTGTGATTTCTCTGTACGATTGTAACCCTGGCAGTTACTTCGATACGCTGGATAGTAAGAGCAAGCTGAACGAGATCCTCTCATTCGTCTCTGGACCACTTCGGATAACAACGAAGTACGCTATGCCAAAGCTCCGCGCAAAGTGTATATCCCTGCTCGAAGCCAAATTCCCCTCAACCCTGGACGGGTGCCTCTCGCTCCTCAAATCCCAATTCCAATACACCCCCGCCGACATCGTCCGCCTCATCACCCTCGCCTCGCCCTCGCACGCAAACGTCCCCAGCGTCCTCCCCTGGGCGTACTACCTCTGCACACATATGGACGTCGACGATGTTCTGAAGAACGGGGTGTTGACGTGGGAGAGTAAGGCGCTGGTGTTAGGGGGGAAGGAGAAGTTGTGGGAAGCGCTGAAGAAACATTCGCATAGGATGCTGTTCCAGTTCATACCGAGCCCGTCGTGTACGAGTAGCTGCGCGCTGAAAGTCTCGACGCAGCAGAACTCGTCTTCTTCGCCGTTCGGAGCTGCGATGTATGGAGTGAACTTTGGCCCGGCCGCCATGGGCGGAGGTGGAGCAGGGGGAGGGGGCGGAGAGCGGTTGAAGCTCGTGAGTGCCTAGGGGTCGGAGTGCAGAGGGATTGGTTGAGGTCTACACCAGCCAGGGACGACGGATAAGGCGAAACGAAGGAAGCCTGGGAGACGTCTATGGCCAGCAGCAGAGGGAATATCAGAATCAGGGTAGTCGAGGACAACGCCGATGATGACAGCGGAGATGCAGGGATGCGACTTTGTCAGGACCCCCCTTTATGCTCAGAAAGGTCCGATCCAAAAACGCCAAAACCTGCCATTTTTGCCGGTCAATTTTTGGGAGTTTCTGTCCGCACCAGGGATCGGGGGTACCGTTTTCGGCCTGTTTTTGTCCGCATTCTGGATGATACCTTCCCGGGCGCTCTTTTGTCCGCATTCCCGTTTTACAGCGCGTTTCGCCCCGTTTCGGAGTACCAGAACGATGGAGATAATGTACCTTGTAATATTAGGTCTTTGCCTATAGAGGGAACCCCAGAAATACCAGAACGCGACGCGACGCGATGGTTGAGACCGACAAACCATGTGTCCCTCCTCGATCAATCATTTTGGAAATGGCTGCCCGCACTAGGTCTGCCTCCCAAGAGCCCAAACAACCTCGAGAAGACTTAGTTTAGATATCGGGCGGTGCCCCGCGTGGCTGAACTCGCGGATGGTGGGCGACGACGCCGGGTCATCCCCCTCGAGCACCCTTCAGAGGCCAAGATTTTGTCCGCACTGGGATCAGACATTGCTGGCGACGAGGCGACTTTGGACACAAAAATAATCGGACCTCCGCCCAAAATTTGGCGAAAATGTCAGCACAATAATCGGACCTGGGGGTGCCGAATGGGGCATTTTTGTCCGCACTGGGATCGGACCTATGTAGGGATAAAGGGGGGTCCTACTTTGTCCCGGACAGGTCTTGACAAACAAGACGAAACCCATCAACGGCAAATCTTATCAGACCTAACCCTAGCTAAATACAGAACGCAGAACGAACGAGTGACAGAGAGCAGAGGTATAGAATCCAGAACTACGAAGGGTAAAATTCAGAGACATGAAGGGAACGAACGAACGAAACATGAAGGATGGGGTATAAAGCAGGTTACCGAAACGATTACTCAGAATGCCTCCGCCTCCCCGCCGTATCGCTTAGGGAGCTGCTTGGCGTCAATGTGGGGAAGCAGCGCCGACCTCAAAGCAGAAGTCGAGGAGCCAACAACGGCCATCTTCGCCAGGGTGGCCGAGGGTATGATGGCCTTGAACGCCCAGAAGATCCAGGTCATCCACGACGGGACGTTGATGAAGAACTTCTTGTAGAGGAGTTCAGGGTAATGAGCGCCGAAGATGTTGGACGCCTCGGAGGCGGCGGCCTTGGAGTTGGCGTCACGGCTGGAGAGGCTTACACCAGCATAGTCTTTGGAAAATATGAGTGCGCTGGATCGTTAAAGGAAGTAAGTTGACCGACCGTGAATTTGGAGAGTCTGGTCGACCTCGGTGAAGTCGAGAAGCGCGACGCTGCGTTCCTGGAGAGCGACACGCCACCTGTACGGAGGGTCAGAACGTGCGACTTCAAGTCGTGTGCGGTGAGCCATACCTCAAGAAGCGCTGAACGTCAGAGAAGACAGACTTCAAGTCGGGGTTGGCGCCATACAAGTTATAGCTAAGAACAACGTCAGTCAAGGAGCGCACACGACAAGTCATAGAAGTGACGCACACAACAGGCCTGTTGCCCTTGTCCTTTCCATAGATGACACCCATGTTATCGAACAAGTCCTTGGGGAACTCTTCCTTGAGAGCCGCCTCGATATTGAACGACTCTCTCCACCGCAAGGTGTTGACGAGCATCTCGCGTGCGGCAGTGACGCTGAGGTTCCTGGCGCGCAGGAACTTCATCAGGATGACGCTGACGCGAGCGTCGGCCTTGGGCTTTGTAGGGTCAATGGGGACGCCCCAGATAGTGACGGGGGTCGACTTGGCGTCTGGCTTGTCGGGGAAAGCCTCTGCGAGAATCTCAGGGAGTTGGGCCTGCAAGAAACGTGTATCAGACCATGTCGTCGGTGCATTAGATATAACGTACCCTAAACTCCTTGAGGGCTTTCCATTCAGCCTCGGTGAACTTGCCAGTCAGAGTATTCTGCGGCT
>JANDKE010001588.1:0-13605 GCA_027627275.1 Coprinellus aureogranulatus | reverse complement strand
CGACACAAACCAAAGCTGTACTTGTACTGTCTTTTCTTGCCTTGTATTTGTATCTCTCGGATTCTCTCCTTTCTCTTTTACTCTGCTTTATAACGGCCGCGTGCTTTCCGGTTTCTCTCGATCGCCAATGTCCTCCTTGTTGTATCGTTTTTGTATCATCTCTTTTTGAACCTCGTTGTGTAAACTCCCTTTTCTTGTCCATCTGTCCTCCGTCCTATCGTCGTGTATATCTTTATTCTTATGTATCGCTGAGATCCGGAATGTGTGTACCATAGATGTAACATTACAGTTTCTGCCACTCAATCTCATGATTGACACCCTCTCTGCCGAACTGACACTCTCGTTCCCAGTGACTCCTCAGGATGACAAGGTCCGCAGGCCGTCGTGTTACCTGAAGACTTCTCTCTCAGCTTCCCTCAAAGACAGTCCTTTGACGGCAATAGTTCGACATTTACACAGGATCCTCTGAGGTCTTCGCCGTTGAAGAGAATTATGCACTTGGCATGCATGGAGTCGTCGCGAGCCACTCAACTGTTGTCGTTCTCTGTGAGTTCTACTGTATCTCATCATTGAGATGATGATGTCCACCTGAGGCTCGTGTAGAACATTCATCCATACTCCTTGTAAGTTTCAAGTTCCCAGTGAGCTTCGCGCAGTGGCGTTCGCCCCTATCCGATGTACGCCATCTTCATTGATAGGCGCCCGGGGTAAACGAATATCGGCGGATAGCAGGCGAGCGAAAAGACGATGCCCGTAGCGAGGATGTTCGGGAGTACAATATCCTAAAATCAGATACAAAATACGCTTAGGTCTTACAGTTTGATAGTCCGTCCATCATGCTACCGTGACAGCAACAGTCCATGCTCCAGATTCTCAAACCCAACACTACACCTTGTAGTCGCCCAGTTGCCACCACTTCAACTCACTACCCCCTGCAATGCGCTTCCTCCTCTCCTTCCACGATAGAACCGCATACGTCCCAAGCACACCGATGTGTGATACCACGAATAACACTTCCAGGATAGGCGCCGCCATGAGGGCGTTGTTGGGCTGCTCCAAAGCTTCCCAGTAGACGAGGAAGTAGAGCAGCATGACCAGGGCGCCTCCCCATACGATGATGAAGAAGAGCGATGCGATGATTGCTGGTTTTCTGAGCGTGCAGGGCAGTGGTCTCTGGGGTGATGCGAGATGTGGGGAAGAGGGTGGGTATGANTTTGGTCGNTGCGGCATCNGCAACNCCCATCGCCGATTCATGGGCTGCCAACCGNCTNTCCTTCGCGCTNAGCGCNAGTAGTGTGATGTCGAAGATGAGGCANCAGCCTACTCCCGCGAGNGAGATGAACATGGACATGAANCCAAAGAACACCATCGATACCGCGAAGGTCGCGATCGTNAGGGCGAGNGANGTCCATAAGAGCCGTTGGATGATTCTGGCTCGTGGTGTNGTGACAGTCGCGGTCGTAAGGGTGGTCATACTGCCTCTGTCGGAGGGTGTGGTCGAGGGAAGATCGAACGAGCGCTGGGAACCGCACCTCAATCCAGGTTATGCTTTATCTNTAGTGGGTTGGAGTCCGCAGCACTGCTTCGTGCACAGCAACGGCGTNCTCTCTCCGGAATGNAAGGCAGGCGTTGTTGGGAGATGCTTGGAGGTTAGAAGCAAGACTGTTACCCATCAGTGAAGNGTGTATCGTTCTCGGGATCATATGACAGTTTGCAACTGGTTGCCAAGACGAAACGTCATAGCCAAGAGCTGAGATGCGGGCGCTAATACAAAAGTGGCTGGCGTCATGCCGACAATGCGCCTAGAGCGCGGATTATTGCTCTGCATTTGCGCCAGGAACTTCGAACAAACAGNAAGAGTAAGCGAGGGCGGTGCAATCGTATACTTGAGAGGGCTCAGCGATGTCGTGAGGGAAGACAGGCTTGAATTACGAAGTCTTNATCATAGTTTCATGCATTTAGGATTCGAGTGTCGGGAGAGCGATTGCGTTCAGGTAGTTTTCTGCTGTGGAAAACATCGGCGTCGAACGAGGACGAGAACGCCNACTTGAAGAGAAGGGGTGCACACCTTCGCCGGCAAACTCGAGAGTTGGGAGATTATGCGACCTTNGGCGTGATAATGGCCGTCCAGAAAGGATTTAGCGTCTACAGCAGTAGGGTATGGATGTTGTCCAGGCAGTTGGAGGAAGGCTTGGCGAATNCAAGAGTGGTATGCGAGGTTTCAGGCCAATGAATNGCATATGATATAGTGTTCAAGGGGCGCATCGCCTTGCACAGCTGTTCGATGAATTCAGGGAGTATGATATAGCCGAGCTGAAAGAGTGCGGCCTTGGTACGTCTGTAGACTGTAGGTAAGTCAACATCGAGGCATCGAANAGAGCGANACGAAACACGTACCTCAATCCGCCCCCTCATCATCCACCCACCACTCATAGAAGTCCAGAACGAAATCTACAACCGAAAGCACTGCGAACGCCACTCCTACTGCAAGAAACATTTTAGGGGACATCTTTGATACTGTCTTCAACCATGAAGCACGATGGCTACGCGATCCTTCGTCTATTGCGTATGTTCCTCGTTTTCGCGCTGCCAAAGCGGCCATGGTTGCAGCTGCCTTGACTTCCTTCCTCCGCTGGAGCTCTTCCATCACTGCTTGTACGATCACAGACGGGTCCGTTTCTTGTACATCCTCATGTGTCAGCTCTGAGATTGGTTTGTTGAATATTTGGCGCTTAAGATTTGGCTCGGAAGATGCTGGGACATCTTTGTTCAGAGCGAGTAGTATAAGGGAAGGCCGAAGAACATCGCAGTTGGATAGGAAGCGACGGCGGATGGTTTGAGGAAGAAGGGAGGTCTCTGGTGGTGGCTGCAAACGGGTAGTGAGGCCGAGTTGGAGAAGCTATCCGAACCTGAAGCCCTTTTAGCGTACCTCCTTGACCTCTGCAATACGCTCCAGATCTTCCACCGCGCGAGGCTTAACGAATGGTTGAGGACAAGATTTCGCTCGCGCCCTTGTCCTCTCGATTGTCGACATCGTTCCCGGAGATATGTCATGTGCATTTTTTGCCTTTCGCGCTGGGAGCCACTCGGTTGCTTCAGGCTTCGGCGTTTGGTTCAATGGCTTGAATGGTTTTGACAGTGCTTTCTTCACCGTACGAAGGGATGGTTCTGTCAGAGAGCGAAGTAGAGACCGGGCTCTGAGTCGCTTCGACGACTTGAAGGAGGCAGAAGCGGCAGGGCCTGGGCGTGGAAGTCTTGGGTGGAGAAGGCCGAGGGTAACAAGGTGGTAGTCCAATTCCTAGTCGTAGAGTCAGCGAATAAGCAGCTTGTGAACAGGGAAGGCACGGACTCTCTCTTCGGGAGTGAGGTCTGCCTCATAAGACTTGAGAGCCTGGTAAGACGCGTAGTTACTTTACTACGGAAGTAGGATTCACTCACAGGTGACCCTGTCCACTCGGTATCTCTGTCTTGTCTATCGTAGAAGTCGCGCTTCGCCTGAATCCGAGTCGCAGCTTGCTTCACTGCAGCAAGATCGGTAATGAGGTTGATGCTTGCTGCGTTCGAGGGTGCTCCATCGACCTGAGGGAGAGCCCAATCAGCCATGCAACTCTGCGGGCTGACGAAGATGAACGGCTTACTGTCACTCGGTAACGTCGAGGTATGTAAAGCATCGAGGCTCGCCTTGACCTTGCGTTCGATGAACTGGACATTGTGCTGGTGAGAAGTAAAGTGTTAAGAGTGATGGTCAGGGGAGCTGGGGCAGTAAAAAGCGTTTGGCACAGGCGCTTGCGCGACGCCACCCATTATAAACAATTAACAAACAGAGAAGCGCTTGCTCGGACCATTGTCCTTGCAGTGGCACAACTCTATCGGAGCTTGATGACGCAACGCAGTACCTGTACAGCTCGTAGACGCGTATATTATATGGTCTTAGAAGGAAGGTATATTGGACCTGAAGAGCATTTGTTAGTGAAAGGGTCAAACGCTCGGACGGGAGAATATACCTCTGGCGAGGAGCGAGCACTGGCAGGACTGTGGGGATCAGCTTTAGCTCGCCACCGCCAGTGAGTATCTGTGGAACTAACAGGAGTCCTTCGCTGTCCCGCAACATTCAACCCTCTCTGGTCTCTCCTCCCTCTCCTCAGAACCCCGGACCGCAGCCCCGCAGCCACCCAACTCGTGGGGACAACCTACCTTCTTCAGCACGCTCACTTCTCAAAGCGAGCCAGATCTTCGAATTCGCTCGAGCCGCTGAGTCTCTCGACACCCCCACATAGAAGACTTGCCATTGCAGGAAACAGGATTATCGATATTAGGCAGGTGATAACGTGAAGATTACGGTAAGAGGGTCCTCGTTCACGAACGGGGCGGTTTGGTTGCGGTTTGGGTTGCTATTGGTTCGATTGGCTGAGGTAGACCGAGGAGTGCGGAGTGGTGCTGAGAGAGCTTCTGCAATGAAGATGGAGGTGACGATGGTGCTCAGAGGCAAGGGACAGCAGGCTAACACAGGGCTGAGCGGGTTAGCGCAGTTTCTTGGACTGACCGTGTGCTGCATGCTCTTGGGCGCCCTCTGCTTTCCACCACTGAAAGCACGGGGGATTCCGATGTCAGCCGGGGCTCAGACGGTCAAGAACATGTACACACCTGGACCGTCTCTCGAACCGCTTCCTCAAGCGTAACACTCGGTTTATACCCAAGTAATCTCTCAGCCTATCGGTCAATTCAGCCCTCAATCCGGCCAAAAACGTGATGGAAACGCACTTTTTCGCAACTATACCACTGCTCCATAGTCACAGTCGTAATAATAAACCTCGTCAAGATCGTATGCCCTCCAAACACCTTATGCCAACTCTCCACAAACAGCGCCAGAACGAAGCAAAACCACCTCGGCAGCGGCACAACCCAAAAGTCTTTCGGCGCTCCGAGTTCCCACCAAACGAGGTGAGGGTAGTGGTAGAATGGGATAGGTTTGCCGTCTGTGATGAAGAACGCCTGGCCACCGACTTGGTCTCGCCGTAAGGGGTTGAGGAGGGCGTCGGCGGCGAGGAGGTGGGCTTGTGCTACGTCTCCTGTTGGATGTAAGTATGAGGTTGGAGGGGGTGGAGAGGAAAAAGGGGGTACGCACGGACGCTGACGGTGCTGAAGAGGTTCTTGCCATTGCCGATCTGGAAGTGGTACTGACCCGAAGTATAGTTCTCGACTAACCGCCAGATGGCTTGCTGATCTCCAGGCCTACAGTTCTGTCAACTTCACCGAGCTTAGAATAATGGAATATCGTCTTAGACGTACCCAACAATCGCATGAGGCCTCAATGCCGCCGTCCTCAACCTCTCCCCATTCGCCTCCAAAACTGCTCGTTCCCCAATCCCCTTCGTATGCGAATACGCCTCCAGACCCTCCTCTGGCACTTCAATCTCATCTTCCGTAGCACCGTTGATGGGTTTACCGCTCCATACAACCCCAGACGACGAGGTGTATATGAGAACTGGAACGCCAGCCTCTTCGCACGCTGAGATGACGGCTTTTGTGCCTTCGACATTGACTTTGTAGTACATGTGTTCATCGTCGTTGTGGGGAGGTGAGACGGTATTGAATACCACCGTCGCGCGACACTGGGTCACTTAAATTAGATGCAAACCCAGGGAGGAAAGGCTATGAATGAAATGCGTACCTCGAGCATAACTTCCACCAACCTCTTCTGGTCTGTAATATCGCCCGTGTAATACTCCACTCCCTCAACTAGCTTCCGCGCAGGAGGCTTCGAGCGACTGTATACCGCAACCAGCTTCTCCCCTCTGGCAAGTAATCTCTGGACGATGTGCGATCCGACGAATCCATTCCCGCCAAGAACGAGGTAGCTCTGCGCGTCTTGCATCGCGTCTTGCGTATTCTCGAGGGGTAGTAAGTTGTTCGGGCTCGCCTAAGCCTCGAAGAGGATATGAGCGCCCGAGATGAACGTGTTTCATTGAGTGAAATTGGGCGTCGACGCCGACCATCACGCCGCATGTCGTACGATTTGGGAAGGTGAAGTTCACCCAAATTGCTGCGCATAGAGATTACAGAGGGTTTGCAGAGGAAGTTAGAGGCCGTCTCCTTGTGAACACGGGAAATGGTAGAGCTTTGGAACGAGTCTTCGAGCGAAGGACATGATGGTAGGAAGGAAGCCAAGAGGTTCGCATCAGGTACCCCGGCATTCAAGCCCGACTTCNNTTGCCCCTATCTCTAGTATCTTCGTGTTCTGACCCGATCTCATTGCTCTCGAGATACCTACTAGAGGCAGGCAGAGCACATACTGGATTCTGATATTCGATACAAGGAGCAAAAANNATATACATATCACGGTGCCAAGAGTATGAGTGCATGTATATATGACGAGGACAAGGACAGTGCGCAACACATAAAACCATGGGTCCATACTGCAAGAATGAGGGCCCCGAGAACAAGCTCTAAATAGGTACGAAAGAGTGTGGCGGTCGCCTGCTCACCACCAACCACCAATGGGCGACTACATCCTGTTGAACGAGCACCTCCTGCACACCATCAAATTGCAAGTGCGGCACATCTGCAGCATAGTATAAGCCCCCAAATCAAGACAAGTGAAAAAGGATATGTACACACCTTCAAGAACACAGGCATATAATCCCCACACTCCTCACAATTCCCCGGGCCCGTCCCCCTCCACGAATGGAATACACACCCATGGTTCACTCTCAAATTCTCCGCCATCCTCTCCACCCTCTCCTGGAACCTAACAGGCTCAGCCTCTCTCGCCCTCGCCCCTAAATCGTTCTGCGCTCGCATCCTTGCTGTGTCTAGCAGTCGCTCCTCGTCCCATTGGGGGCAAGTACACTCCTTCCACTTTACCCCGCAGATGAAACAGAATTCCGTGTGGCAGGTGCACGTCATATGGTTACACCCGTGGTGCAGGTCGACTACAGTAAAGCACCCCGGGCACGTCTGCCACCCAGACTCCCTAGCGAGGGCGCGGACCTGGTCGACCGCCTCGTTTTCCTTGCACCTATTACCCGAATGCGAGGGACTGCGACACATCGCGCACGTCCTAGGAGCAGTACACCCTGTTCTGTGCGGGGACTTCGTACTCGGTTTTCTTCGCATTGTACTGCTCAAGCAGGCGTTTGCTCGATGCGAGCTGTGTGGAAATAGTGGGTAGGGCGAAAGGATTCTTGCAGCACCGGAGCGGGTGTAGCGATTCGTCGCGCAGATAGACTTCGATGAGGCTTTTGAGGCACGCAGTGCACCAGTAGTGGTTGCAAGTGGTCAAGACTGCTTCTGCAGGGCGAAGTTTCGTGTCGCAGCCTACGCAGTCGACTCTGGATACCGGTCAGCGTCACGTAGAGGAGATGGTCGACTGTAGATACTAGCCTCTTGGAACGATCAATGCTGGGACCCGCCTTTGGTAGGCTCTCAGAAAGGTCGTCAAAACGCCAGATGGAATCGAGAGGTTCCTCTTCCCCGAGTTGAGGTATAGAACCGGGCCAAACTGGAGCCGGTCGACGAGGCTTGGGTGTCGTGCTATCAAATCAGGTTAAGGATCACAAGCTTGAATACGAAGAGCCTCTAACTCACCTTCTCGACGCCCTCTCCAAACTAAACTCGCGACTCCCTAGCCTCCTCTGAGCCTCAGTAGGGCGAGGAACCGGCCTTCCCCTAGAAACAAGCTCAGCGACGCGCCTATCAGCCTGCGCCGCCTCTTCCATGACACGACACGCGTCCAGAAGGTCAGCATCCCGGCTCAGCGCGTCGTTCAAGCTCTTCGCAAGAGCATAGTCTTCGTATAGCTGCTTGAACGACCCGAGTTCTTGGGCTTGAATCTCGAAAGCGAGTTCTTCATCAGTACGCGGGGCTGTGGCACGCGCTTTGCCTTTGCGAGCTTGAGAGACTTCAAGTGCGTCTTCGAGCTGCAATTGTGCGATGAGAATAGCAGTGTCGAGGTCGTCGTCAAGAGATGTAGCCATTGCGCGTGAACGAAGACAGTAACTCGTTCTCTCCCTGCCCAGGCTGGTGAGAGTAGGCTGGAAAGAGAGACAACGGGTAAGGGAACCGTTTGTGTAAATGAAGCCCTTGTTATAGGACGGAGGCGACTGCGGCGAAGGTCCAGTCTCTTTGTGGCTTATCGATGTGAATGGCCGAGGTGGACACGAGGCTTGGAGCTAATGTGAGCTTGGGCGCTTCTTTTGTGGTTCCTTGAGGGAAGAAGAGCTAATAAGGTGAACCTTCAAGCGGATATGAGTGAGACGCGGGCAGCGAAGACACTATATTGCCCGATATGGGCTTCGGGAAGACATGCTCTGCGATTCAACTCAAGAAGCAGAGTAACCCGCAGGCGAGCAATTCTTGGGTGTAGGGGTGCATCTCTGGGGGAGAACCTAGATTGCGCACCCTCTTTTCAGGATACACGTCGGTTTTCGGGTAACTTCTATGCCAAATAGCATGGAGAGATCCAGTTAGGGAAGGCATCCGTTTCTGCGGCGGCTCTGGAATGCAAATGAATTAGCTTTTCCGCAGGGTATCATATCAGACCGCAGTGCGGCAGTCGTACCTTGAGCGTCCTAGCAAAACTTTCCAGCCTCAGCCCAACGAGCTCTTCGAAACCCCATGCCACGCTTCGCAACCGTGAACTCTGAGATTCGTTTCGAGAAGCAGGATAGCGGGGTTTCATAGTGGTGCATCTATGGGACAGGCGGCTCCGGTCTCTGTCAAGCTCGGTCATATGTAGGACCTGCGGCAGGAGAGCATCATCTATCTCTGCGGGTCTGTCATGGTTATGAGCTAGCCATCCATCTAACACGGCCACTGCGACATACGTTCTCCCACTATGCCGCGCCCCCCAGTACTCCATAGAGCGTATCCTCGCTCTTTCCATGCCCAGTTAACACGTACGCGGATGAGGTGCACGTCGGCGATCCAACTTGAAGCGATGGCTTCATCGAGCTACTACGCGTAGAATTTGCAGGGGAATTGCATGGTTGACGACCTCAGATATATGGATAACCAGTTCGATGGAGGGAGACCTCAAGCGACGGACATGATGGGAGTAAGAGTAGAGTTTCGTGCTAACCGAGCGAGGTTCGGACGGCTGGTGCGTGCTTTGATTCGCCCCTATCTTCGCTCAGCTCGCCTCAAATCAGTAGAAACGGGTCCTTGCTAGACTCGGTGGAAGAGGAGAAAGAAAGAATAGATATAATGGTATCAACAACAACAACAACAACAGCGCGAGGCGGGTAAATAATGTGGCATGGGTTGTTACAAATCCTCGTCGTCTCTCTCACAGTTGCAACGGACACCTTCATCATTTCTCGCAACGACTTCCTTGTACCAACGAACGCTGTTTGTATTGTAACGCCTCGGACTATTCTGTATCGCTTCGTATTCCCACAGACATTGCCTTGCATAGCCTTGTATAGCCTTGTATCGCCTCGGACACAGCCTTGCATAGCTTGGAACAGCTTTGCAGTGTTCTCGTCGCCATAGCTTTACTTGAGTTGTGGCCGCTGCTACGCACGGCTAGGTACGAGTCCGACACCAGGCTCCCGGCGAGTATCAGCACTCCATCGTGCCCATATGGAATTTGTTTAGTTGCACGTAGCTTCCATCACCACTGTGTTTTTTGATGCCCACTGGTTGCGAGTCTACTGCAGGCCCAAGCTCCAACTCAAGGTTGACTGGATTGCACCTTGCATCCGACCACCCTCAAGACACCCCCGTCATGCGAACAAGAGATGGGAAAGCCTTGAATCATGATTTAAGTGTGTAACCCTATCTAAGTGCCATGTAAGATATACGGAGGATATATGCTAAAACCCTTCCTTTGCACAAAGCCATAAACAAAAGCGAGATGAAGTGAATGGTACGCACTTAAAGAGAACAGAAATCAAAAACAGAGTATGCATACGAACGGATGTCCGGGAACCCTCTACCAACTTAGTTCTGGGGTGGCAGAGGACTCGGAGGTTCTTTGAGACAAAGTTGATGAGGGATTTAATGTAGTCGCAGTGCCGTGGAAGTAGTTCGCGGGCGTCGTAGCGTAGACAACTTGCAGGCTGCGGTCTTGGTGCTGCCTCTCGATCTTCTCAGGGTTGGGGAACTGGTTGGGGTAGTCGTCACACAGTTGCAGGTATTGCTGATACGCTCGCTGGGATGCTCAGGACCCTGGCCATCGTATCCATGAGGGAGGTCGACGACCAAGCCGCTACGCTGCAACCATTTCCGCTCCCCAGAGGCGATGAACTGGTCGATGATGGCCTGGGCGGCGTTCACGAAATCACCACATTGAGTTTCCCAGATGGTGAGAGTGTTGGCCAAAACGAGGGAGTAACCGAGGTCGAAACCGAGAGCACTGAATTTGGAGAGAGACGAGTTGCAGACAATGAAGCGAGCTTGAGACTGTTGCGCTGGGAGAGAGTACCACACTCGATGTCCTGGCCCGATACGCGAACGTGGACCTCCGCGAGGGTGAGTGAAGCGAACGCGAGGGCCTCGGTCAATACCCTGGCCGTCCTCGATCATCTTGCCACAAGTACTGAGGATACGAGCGGAGTTTCTGTGGGCGTTTTCAAGATATCCTCTTGCGAGCCAGTGGGGCATGTCGGCGAGACCCTTCTTCCCCTTGGCACGTTAGTCGGTGGTGAGTTGGCAAAAGAAGCTGACGGCCTCGACGTTGTCGCCGTTCAGATGGAAGATGAGTGTGTTGATGGACTTGGCAATGTCGGAGGGGTAGGGTGTGAACGGGAGAAACGAGGGTCGGTGGTGAAGCCGATCTGGTGGCTGACGATGAGGTGGATGGGGCGCCTCTAGTACCGTAGGCGGGGAGGTTGTGGAAGCCCATGGTCTTGTTGACGGTACCCTAGCCGGCAAAGGCGGTGTCACCATGAAGGAGACCCATGGCAGTGTTGTACTCCTGCTCGTCATTCTCAAAGTGCTGGATGGCGTGGGTCTTGCCAAGGACGATGGGAGCTTCAGCTTCGAGATGGGAAGGGTAGGGGGAAAGACAAATCGAAAGCGACGGCCAAGGGAAAAAATAAAGGTGCGGGGACAGCTTCTTCCTTCCGCAAGGCAATTGACCATATCAATGCTCAAATCGATGCCACAGTAGCGGAGCCAGTCCGCCCCCGTCTCGTAATCCGGCTACCGCCCACCAAACACAAGCAGGCAGGATCTGCAGGTACCACCAGCTCACAGGCTGCCAATCAATGAAGCTTCCAACCGCCTTTCCCCTGGTGTGCCCGTTGAACTTAATCAGTCTGGACTCGCGCACGGTTGCTCCGGATCTCCTTCCGGGGCTGCTCCTCTAACGGGGGGTACTTCCAAATCGAACTGTTTATCTGGGGCTCGGACTGTGGCGCCTAGTCCTAACCCAGAGTCATTGTCCACGTCGACCGCTCAGTCTGCCCTGGCCATCCCTATCGACGACGCAACAGACAGAGCGGCACCTGCTGGCGCCAATACACAGGAAGACGAGCACGCACCCAAAGATCCAATATCCGATAGAGGCGTCACACAGGAAGGAGAGAACACAAAAGAATCCACTAAATCTACAACTCGCCGGTCAAGGAAGCTAAACATTGCGACAGTCAAATTTCACGCACTTGGACACTATCCCGGCACGATCAGATCATTTGGGCCTACCGATCTTTACTCCACAGAGTTGGTGAGAGGCAGTGTCATGTTCCAAGGATACGAACATCGCTTAACACTCTCCGCAGGGTGAAAGTTTCCATCGATCGCCGAAGGCTTGGTATAAGTCTACCTCGAAGAGGTATCTACGGAAGGAGCTGTCGAGGCACGAGCGCAGGCGAGCCCGCCTTCAAAGACTAAAGGAGCACATCCTTTCCCAAGGAGAGGCTTTCGAGGACAACTCCAAGGGAGAGACCTCTAAGGGAGAGACCTCCAATGCAGAATGGTCGCAGGGAGGAAGTGCCAAAGGGGACACCGCGAAAGAGAGGGCTGCCAAGAGGCGGCGGTTAAAAGCACAGAGCCTCAAAGCACAGCGTATCGCGGCTAGAAACCCCGACCTCCACCACTACATTGGCATCTCAACGAATTCGCCGGTGTGCTTGTGGGAGTTCTCTGGAAAAACTATGTTTTCCGCCGATATCGCCTGCTCGGTAAGTGTAAGGGTCACAAGATGGCAATCTTGGCTAATATCGTCGCAATGTAGTCCTTTGTACGCAATCTGAAGCAGCATTTCTTCCGCCGTTTCCTCCTCGCCACATATCCTGACTTCAATGGCGAATCCCTCGAAGAAGTTGCCCAGGAGCTCGACTGGTCGAACCTCGTCCTCAAGGACGATCGGTTGTACACACACCGGATAATGCGCATCAAATATACTACATACGACGCGAGGCGTGATGAAGATATAATTCACCTCGAGACGGACCAAAGCAACATCATGATGCTGAATCGAGAGCATTCTTACGGGCACCCGTCGCATCCCTACACGTATGGCAAAGTCATCGCGATCATACACACGGACGTCGGGTTTGTAGGGGACATTGGGCGTCAAGGTTCGTCCTACACATTTCGCTCAATGGAAGTCCTCTGGGTGCGAAAGTACCGCATGCTTCCTAGTAGCGGTCCAGAAGGCTTAGCCCTCGACGAGGCAGAGCTCGTCGCGATTGACGAACCGGGGTCTCATACGCTCATCGACCCAGTGGAGGTTGTCCGCGCTTGCCACATCGTACCAGACTTTACTCGAGGCCCGAGATACCCCGATGGCAAGGGCAAATCTATCATCGCGGGGGATGGTAAGGACTATCAAAGCTACTTCATTAATAGGTGTGGATCATCTCGCTCTCTTTCGGGCTTTAGGCCGCTGACATCTTCTGTTAGGTTCTCCGACCGCGATATGTTCATGAGATACGAATGGGGATTGGCTGTAGGGCATGCCTATACTCACAGAGAAGCCACAGAGGTGAATGAGAAGGTGTTAGCCACTCGGGCACAGCAAGGCGTCCCCGAAATCCATGTTCAACCCGCGACACTCATGGCCATTGAAAGCGAGGCGCATGTTCCGAGTCAGCCTACGCCACTCTTGACCACTGGTTGCGAGGCTACTCTGGCAACCCTCAGAGAAGGCCAAACAGGGGATCCTGAAGCAGAGGGTTCCAGTGCTCGACGAGAACAAATCATTGAACCAGAGTCGAAGGATTACGAGGACGGTCATGACCTAGTAGTCGATGACGAAGAGGACGAATCGGATAACTATATCATAGATGACGAGGATGAAGACGACGAGGAGGACGAAGACTATGATGAGGAGGAAGAGCGCCGTATCGACCTCTTCGGGCATTAAGGGGGTCTGTACCACATGGCCGCGAAGACCAAGCTCAAAGTCGATCCTTTACTAGACACTTGATATCAGCTCGACACTGGGGTTCCCCGTCGAAGCGAGTACTATCCTACTGGAAACAAACCCATACAGTATAATAGAATGATTGGAAATGTGCCATCTTGAATAGCTGCGGCCTGCCCCGCTTATGGAATTGCGACGGCTACCGCGTGACGCGTGACACCGTGCAGTGGATCAGACACAATGATCGTTCTTCTTCACATACAACTATACCATGGCATCCTCGACAGTCTTGA
>JANDKE010001587.1:0-13616 GCA_027627275.1 Coprinellus aureogranulatus | reverse complement strand
TTCTCGCGACCGGGTCAGGAGTCGTAGTCCAAGCGTTCGCAATAAACCCAGAAGATCNAGGTCGCGCTCGAGGTCGAGAGAAAGGACCAAACGACGGTCACGGTCGCGTTCACACTCGAGGGAGAGGCGGTCAGAGAAGCGTAAACGCAGGTCGAGGTCGCCATCNTCCTCGTCCGACTCGAGCGANAGTCGTTCNCGGCGGAAGAAGGACAGGAAGAAGGANAAAAAGCGNGACAAAAAGCGAGAGAAGAAGGAGAAGAAAGGCAAGGTGCGGATGCGGACTATTCGGCNAGGGCNTCGGGCACCACTGACCCCCATGTCNNNGTCACNCAGAAGAAGGAAAAGGGCAGCTCGTCTCATTGGGGAAAGTACGGTATAAATCACTGAAATTGAGTGAGTNNACTGTATGNGNGTCAAATGCTGGTTGCTCATTTGCGCCTAGCATCATTCACAAGAAACCCGAATTCAATGCATGGCTCCTTGAGGAACGGAAGATCAATCCAGAGACCATTTCGAGGGACGTNGAGCGCAAAGAGTTTACGCGNTTCGTAGAGGACTTCAACACNGGTGNGTNNCANNGNCCTANCNNGCTATNCGNTTGNTNACCNTCCATNCAGCNACNCTCCCTCACGAAAAGTACTACAACATGGAGGCGTACGANCGGAGGATGCAAGCAATGCGCTCAGGGGAATTCCTACCCCCGACCGATGATGTATACGACTTTGAAGCCGATCTCAAAGCCGTCAAAAGTGCGCACAAGAAGAAAGCTGAAGAGCCGGAGACACATCTTTCCCGTGAGCAACTGCAAGAATTGAGGAAGGTGCAGCAGCAGCGGTCGGAGATCTCGAGAATGAAGTTGCTTGGCATGGATATCAAGCAGAGTCATGGAGTGAGGATGGATGGCTCTACGTTCGATGATTGAGTGCGNTCTGTTCAGGTGAGGCTCCTGTGTATGCTGTATCTTAGAACTTCTGTATGTCGTCGTCATGTTGAATGCATAGTATCCGTGAACAACAAGCGCTCGTCNCCTGTCTTGGCAGTGCCGTGATGCTGATGGTGTCCAGCGCGTTNAACGCGTTCACATCTTCACCGACAACGTCCAACACCTCGAACCATGGCGCCTACNACNCGGCGTCAAAGACAGGGCAAAGCTGNCAAGTCAGCTAGTAAGCAAGAAGAAGCGCCCGTAGCAGGCCAGGTGGCAGCAACACAGGGNCCCTCTCCATGGCGGACATCACTCATNCAGGTAAATCTGTTTACTAAGCGCAGGCTGCACNATCTCTGACCTGGTATAGACACTCCTTCTCTCGATAGGACTTCTTGCTGGGGTGTTCTATGGATGGTATATCCAGAGACCTGAGCCATCTCATACCGNGGACTTCGTCCTACCCTCNTTTNCTGATTCGAAAGTTGTNCCTGTGACCAACTTGAATGAGGCAGCTTACATCGTCGTTGACATACCTGGTAAAGGCAAGGGTGCAATTGCCATCCGCGACATTCAGGTAAGGAACCTCCGTCTTCGTCGCCACGAAGAGGTCTTCATTCTGATCGTATTCAAACTGGTTCCGCTGCTCGTGCCCGTACCCATCGCCTCTGCCAGCAAGGAGAAGAGATCCTGAATGAGAAACCTCTATTCACTGTGCCTCCAACAAGTAAGTCTTGTTCTCCTTAAACACTTTAGCCTGAGCCTTACTGACGACACTTCTAGTNCAAACNTCACCNCNAGCTCTTCTCAGAGAGAAGCTGGAAGGGGTGACTGAGCAGCAGAAGCAGGCCTTCTTTAATCTCTCGTATGTCAACTTTCCACAGGGNAAGGACCCAACGAANGATATCGATGAGCTTGCNCTGGCNATATTNTCGACAAATGCGGTGAAGGCNCATAACGAAGTTGGGATCTTCCCTCGCATGGCNCGTCTAAACCACGGCTGCTCGAAAGCCTTCAACAGCGTGTATTCATTTCGGCCCACGGAGGGGACNNTGTATGTNTATGCNATAAAGCCTATCGCGAAGGGTGAGGTAAGTCAGAAGCCAGAAGCTTACNCCTCGGGGCGAGAGGGCTCGTCATGTTTGTCGTATAAGCGGACGCTCAGGCCCGTTCTANAGGAGCTGCTTACTGCCTACACCGACACCAAGAAGCCAAGGGATCAAAGAAGGTGAGTGCGACGCCAGCGGCAATTGTCGGAATCGATGTATACCGCCCGGTACTGACCATTGCCCGCGATCTCCCTAACCCACAGGGAGTACCTACGCGCAAATTATGGCTTTGATTGCACATGTACAGTGTGCTCGCTTCCCGAAGCCGAATCGAGGGCGTCTGATGCGCGCTTAACGAAGATGGCAGACAAGTGGCTGCGCTTTGCAAAGTGGATCGACGGAAGTATCGATGGCGTCGAGGCGATAAACCTAGTCCGGGAGATCTGGAAGCTTGGAGAACAAGAAGGGTATCTGAGCGAGCGGGGCCGTTTGGCTGCGGACGCGGTGTGGGTCGCGGCCGGTCATGGAGAGTGAGTAGCTTCTGATACTTTGAGATGGGTATCCGGGGTGGATCACCTAATATGAGTTCAGACTGGCTGACGCTACTTCATTTCATAAGTGCCGATGCGGTGAGGAAGTGGGCACAGCTATCGAGAAAATGGTATACCTCGAATTGGGAGCTGGGAATGAGCAAGTGTTATTTACAGAAAAGATGCTGGCCCGTCCTGAATCGCATCCTGCGTGGGGTTCACGGGAAGCACAGGTGGTGGGGGGTCCAGAGCTGCCTCGAGCGTAGATATAATATATGGCCTGATATCTGATAGTAAACGGCCGCCGAGAGTATACACGAGCTGTAGAGAGACGGTGTCAAAATGATCCGACATGGGACCAAACAGCAGACGCACGGAGAATTGATTGGCACCGGGTGTGCAGCCACGTCCCACCTTTCTTTCCAGCTTCCATCACCTCTACCGTCCGCGTCGGTTCGGTTCCTTCTATATAGGCAGGGCAAGTTTGGCCTTCCAATCTACCTGGTACCGTATCCTCTCCCCCCACATCGTTCCACCATGGCAGATGATAATAACCGCACTACCTACTCTTCAGCTATTCCATTCGCTTTATCAGCCACCGGCATGACTACCTCGTCGTCCGACGTGGTCGTCCTCGGCCTGGGGATCGCTTTGGCTGGTCTCTACCTCTTCAAGGACCAGCTCTTCGGCGGATCCAAGCCCAAGATCGCTCCAGTCGCATCCAAGTCCGCAGCAAATGGTTCAGGCAATCCCAGGGACTTCATCGCTAAGATGAAGGAAGGCGTACGTTACTCTATTTCTGTCCCTGATGATTGAGGTTTAAGCCTTGTGTCACTCTACAGAAAAAGAGGATCGTCATCTTCTACGGTTCACAAACAGGCACTGCTGAAGAATACGCAATCCGTCTCGCCAAGGAAGCCAAACAAAAGTTCGGCCTCTCGTCCCTCGTCTGCGATCCTGAAGAATACGATTTCGAGAACCTCGATCAACTGCCAGAGGACTGCGCAGCGTTCTTTGTCATGGCTACTTATGGAGAAGGAGAACCAACCGATAACGCTGTGCAGCTGATGCAGAACTTTGAAGACGACTCTTTCGAATTCTCCAACGGGAGCCGCGAACTCAACGGCCTCAAGTATGTCATCTTCGGTTTGGGCAACAAGACCTACGAGCACTACAACGTTATTGGCCGCCGCGTCGATGCTGCGCTCACCAAGATGGGTGCCATCCGGATCGGCGAACGTGGCGAGGGTGACGACGACAAGAGCATGGAAGAGGACTACCTCGAGTGGAAGGACGGCATGTGGGAGGCATTCTCTGCGGCCATGGGCGTCGAGGAGGGTCAGGGCGGTGATTCCGCAGACTTCGTTGTTTCGGAATTGGATTCCCATCCCCCTGAAAAGGTCTACCTCGGTACGTTTACCGCATGGCATGTCCCCAGAATACAGCAGTGCTGACACGATTCCGCTGTTCATCCATTAGGTGAATACTCTGCCCGTGCCCTTACCAAGACCAAGGGCATTCACGATGCCAAGAACCCCTACGCTGCCCCCATTAGTGTTGCCCGTGAGCTATTCGCAGCTCACTCTGACCGCAACTGCGTCCACATCGAGTTTAACACGGAAGGCTCTGGTATCACCTACCAGCATGGTGACCACTTGGGCGTCTGGCCTATCAACCCCGATTTGGAGGTTGAACGTCTGCTCTGCGCTCTCGGTCTTCACGACAAGCAGGATACCGTCATTGGTATCGAGTCCCTCGACCCTGCCCTCGCCAAGGTCCCCTTCCCTGTGCCTACAACCTACGCCACCGTCCTCAGGCACTACATTGACATCAACGCTGTTGCTGGTCGCCAGATCCTCGGATCACTCGCCAGGTTCGCTCCTACTCCCGAGGCTGAGGCCTTCCTCAGGGAGCTCAACCAGAACAAGGACAAGTACCACACCGTCGTCGCTGAGGGTTGCTTGAAGCTGGGCGAAGTTCTCCAGCTCGCTGCCGGAAATGATATTACCACGCTCCCTACACCTGAGAACACCACCAAGTGGAATATTCCCTTCGATATCATCGTATCTGCCATCCCCCGTCTCCAGCCCCGGTACTACTCCATCTCTTCCAGCCCCAAGCTCCACCCTGGTTCGATTCACGCAACCGTTGTCGTGCTTAAGCACGAGAACAAGCCAAGTGAGATCGTTACCAAGAAATGGGTCCATGGTCTTGGTTCCAACTTCCTCCTCAACCTCAAGCACGCGACCAATGGCGAGCCCACACCCATCAAGAGCGCCCACGATGGCGAGAAGGTCCAGGTTCCCGCTTACCTTATCGAGGGTCCTCGTGGCGCCTACAAGGAGGGCACGACGTACAAGGCGCCTATTCATGTCCGCCGATCGACCTTCCGACTCCCCACTAACCCCAAGAGCCCTGTCATTATGATTGGTCCTGGAACTGTGAGTCTCCTGTCATGTATAGCCTGCAACGCTATCAGACGTTAACCTCTTCTCTTTCAGGGTGTCGCTCCTTTCCGTGGTTTCGTCCAAGAGCGTGTCGCTCTTGCTCGTCGTGCAATTGAGAAGAACGGTCCTGATGCCCTCAACGATTGGGGACGGATATCACTGTTCTATGGTTGCCGCCGCTCCGATGAAGACTTCCTTTACAAGGAAGAGTGGGACGAGTACGCCAAGGAGCTCAAGGGCAAGTTCGTGTTGCACACCGCCTTCTCCCGCGAGAAGTACAAGCCCGACGGAAGCAAGATCTATGTGCAGGACTTGCTTTGGGAAGACCGAGAGCACATCGCCCAGGCCATCCTCGAGGGCAAGGGATATGTGTACATTTGCGGTGAGGCCAAGAACATGAGCAAGCAGGTAGAGGAAGTGCTTGCGAAGATCGTTGGTGAGGCCAAGGGTGGATCTGCAGAGGTTGAGGGTGCAGCTGAGCTAAAGCTCCTCAAGGAGCGGTCACGGTTGATGTTGGATGTCTGGAGTTAGATTCATTCCTAGCATTACCCACACATTCCCTGCTTTGTTTTCTCTGTTTCCTATACGCTATTAATTGCGGGCCCTTTTATTTGTGCTTTGCTGTAAGTCATCTCTTGGCGATGGGTGGTGGTAGATGGGTAGACGAGTTACCAATTATATACAGTATTCCCCACCTCACGAACATCATTACGCCCTCGCATTCTGTGCTACCCTACTCACTATACATCGCATTCATTCATCTCTCTCTTGAATTCCTGTTGTAGCCATACGAAATATAGAGGCCAGTGGAATGTAATATCTTTGCCGTGCAGCGTACGCAACAGGTTGGGGGCGATGACGGCTTTCCCCGGAGTCCGGCAACTAAATCACTCAGTGACGGGCGCTCCCTTGCTCACCTACCTCATCCTCGTCCTCCTCATGCTGCGGGCAGCGACTTCACTGTCGCGTGCCCGACCACGCCCACTGAATACGAGGCACTTCTCTGGCTCGTCAATCAGGAGACACGTCCCTCGATACCCTGATGAGCAGCAGGGCGACAAACCTGCTGGTTCGGCTGGATCGGGTTCGAAGGACACCGACGCTCATAATGAGGGACCTGTGATATTGGGTGCACCGCCGCCTACGTTTTCGAGCTCGAATCTGAGCTCTGCGACCCTTGAGCAACTGGCGGAAGAGGCTTTGTCGTCACGCTCCAGGCCTCCGATTACATCGAAGCCACCACAATCCGTCGAGTCGGAGCCTTCAAGCTCTGAGCTTGCCTCTTCGACACCACCCAGCGAGTCAAGCACCTCACCCTCGAGTGAGAAAGAAGCGACCATCGACTCTCTGAAACCCGATGCCACAACATCCACCTCGGAGCCGCCATCTCCCTCATCTACTCCCCAACCTCTACCGACGTACAATCTAGAAGAAGTGAAGCAACGGATAAAGCATTGGACGGAGAAGGGTGCAATTGCTATCCGGAACCGGGCGGATGAGTTCACCGCACAGGCGAAGGTGCATTTCTCGCAGCTTGGACAGCACTTAAATAAGGCGACGGGGTATGAGGAGATCGAGGCGTTGAAGAAGGACGTTGTTGCTCAAGGTGCGTTCACAGGCACTTTCTCTGTCGTGCTCTACTCATAAGCTCTCCTCCTTCGTTCGATTGTGTATACCCCGTTCAGAGCAACGCATCCACGACAGTCGCATCGCAGCCCGACGAGCCAAAGCACTCTACGAAGAAGCTGTCATCCAACGCCAAACCTCCCAACGCGAAGTCAACGACCTCCTCTCGCGCAAATCCACCTGGACAGACTCTGATGTCTCGCGCTTCACCACCCTCGTTCGACAAGACCACCTCTACGAACAACAAGAACAGGCAGCGAAAGCACGCGTCGCAGAAACTGAAGACGCTGTCGAGCGGGAGTTTAGCCAACTCATGCGGTTGATCCTCGCCCGGTACCATGAGGAGCAAGTCTGGAGCGATAAGATCCGCAGTGCGTCTACGTACGGGCAAATGGCTGCACTCGGACTCAACTTGCTGGTGTTCCTCCTGGCGATTGTGCTCGTGGAACCGTGGAAGAGGAAGAGGCTGGCACAGACGTTTGAGAGGAAGGTGGGAGAGCTGAGTGAGGATTATGCGAAGATGATGGAGGTGCAGATGAGGAATGTGGAGGAGAAGTTGAAGGGGCATGAGGTGTTGCTTGTGAAGATGGCGCAGGAGTTGGCTGAAAGGCCAGAGTTCTCTGCGCCTGTGCCCACCATGAACATACCCGCTGGTGCTGAGGAGAAGGCATCCGAGGATGTGAAGATCAAGGTGAAGGTCCAAACCAAAGAGAAGACGGTCCGCATTGGTTTACCTGGAGTTGCTACTGTGCCTGTATCGACGAGGACATTGGAATTAGCTGCCGTAGGAACCGGTACATTCATTCTCGGTGTGGTAGGGAGTCTGCTGATGAGCAGATGAGTGCTACCCGATCTCCCTCGCTGTCGTTATCGTGGATAGAAATACTGTACTAATCTCAATAGAATATAAGACGTGGATTTTACACGGCTGCAAACACCACTTCTGGTCATTCCGTGAAGTGTAGGCTGCGATATGCTCGACAGTGTACTCTACAGGACAGAAAGGTCAGCGACTCGCGTTGTGAGCGCTATAATGAGATGGAGCTGACCTATCGTTCAACAACTCCCCCGATTGCCCGTACATGGGCGCTTCAGTCCACGACGATATATCCCATTTCTGCCAACCCCAGCCTTCCTTGATCTGTACGCCAGGTCGCAGTTCTCAATGAGCCTCTGGGTAAAAGATAACCTGCAGGAGCTCGGCACTGACCTCTGGCTTTTTATGAGGCGCTAGAACGACTAACCACCGTGCCTTCGTGCTCAACTCCCAAAGAAGCGAGAACAGTTCTGACGGGCTCTGTATCAAGTGCAGAGCGAACGAGCAGACAATCATTTCCACGAGGAGTTCGTCTGGTACCGCATTCTCATCCGTAGATTCTTCTGCCCCTCTCTCGGATTGGATTGGGTATTGGGTGCCCGTCAAGATATCAGTCGAGGTGCTTGGCCAAGCTCCTTCGCCTATATCTTTGAAGGAAAGCGTGGAGCAGGGGTACGAGGTTCTGTCGGTGTACGCAGCAGCGGTGTACTATCCGTCACTTCAGTTTAACGAAGCGGATGTGAAGGGTGGAGAGCGTACCGGATCTGCTGCAGCGGTAAGAGGGGGAGAGCAGTCTGGAGGAATTGGCCTAGCGACCAGCTTTCTTCTTGGACCAGGGACGGGCGGTCTTTGTGTAGAGGTGGATGGGGGTGTAGCGTTTTCTAGTTGCCATTGCGCACGTCCAGCGATAAACCACTCCTTGAACGCTTCTGTAACTTCCCCACTGCCTGATTTTCAGTTCAATCTGCTACCATCGTAGCCGGGATAGATGATGACGGACCGCATGCCATNTCGAATAGTATNGNNCGTNTCCCNGNANNCTCNGGCGNNGGCACNNTGNTNCCCNNGTTCTCCCACCANCTNNNGCAGAAGGTAGANNNCNGCNNNCNGNTCGTGNANCCNNNNCAGNNNNANNTGAACGCACNTNTTCAACCANGNATACATGCACGACCTAACTCCNGGATANTGCGGNTTCCGATACGTTGCGCCGACNTTNTTNTAATACTGCNCCATAACCGATCCAACGGGTTCAGCACGATGATCACCCCATCGAGCTTGAGAATCCGACGCGNACCTCATCCACACCGTACTCTCCGTAGTTCTGGCGCATCGACACGTTNATNATGCTNTGGCTNGGNGCGACNGNGACGCGTTCGCCTCTGGACATGTTCAACGCNATGGTGNTGGTNNGCGTTGAAGGGNCGGTNAGTTCGATAAGCGCCGGTCTACTATNGNTTCAAGNNTCCTAGAANGCCGGACCCTAACCCCGCNTCATCACTCGCGATTCAGACAGGGGCTCTCGGGCTCTCAGCGTTCCCCGCTTGACTCTCAACCATAACCACATCTGCAACGCTAGGATGACTTCCTTCATGATAGACGCCCACCTCGACCGCCAANTNTCCGAGAANTGGAAGAAAGACGAGNANTGTNTNTTCTGTAGGATCGTNGACAAGCAGCTCCCAGCGTCCGTTGTGTNCGAGGACGAGAAGNTNATNGCGATCCTTGGTAGGTGAGCANGTCCTTCNTCNCTTCTCCGTACNNTNCGTCNNTTNTTNGNTTTCNAANGNCNGGGGAGTGTAAGNAATGAAGCTNAGANGCCANTGGGTCTAGATATCCTGCCNCTTAGGAAAGGACANACCCTCGTCATTCCNAAGATCCANGTACCNNGGCTNTCNGANCTTCCNCCGGAGTATGCAGCAGCGNCNGGGGAGGCGGTATCGANGGTTGCGAAGGCTCTGACTGGAGGTGTGTCCTTTTTGAGNTCNTNCCCCNTTAAACNACTTTNNAACTGGCGTCTTCTCTCCATAGCTCTCAACCATACCGCCCTNAACGTCGTAGCGAACCAGGAGTANGCNCAGATCGTACCCCACGTAAGCTCACNCNCCCTNTCNTNGCTCCNCATATNTATNNTCNNGTGCTNAATNCNTNAATAGGTCCACTACCACATNATCCCTGCNCCTCGNCTGGGCGCTTCAGCNCCNCCACCNCCNACAGCACCTGCTTCAGAGCTCTCGNACAAGGANATGCANCGAATCGANCGNGCGAANNGNGANGAGTTNGACGATGACGACGCGAAGGAGTTGGTGGCGAAGGTNAAGGCGCATCTGTAGGGNTAGTGCGAGGGAGCTGCCGACNGAGGAAAGGANGTCNGNCNTGCTGATGNNGACNGNCTTCAGNGGTGCGCCTCACCNCAGAGGTACGACAATGTTTTGGGTCGAAGGCAATANTACATCCNCTAGTTTTACCGTNATGTGCCNTGGNCATGACNATGTCCCCCCCTCAACGAAACGCTCTAGTCATTCGAGGCAGCAAAANAGATTCCATTTGACAATCCATNNNGCCCAATCCCGAGAACAACAGTCGTACGCACAACGAACGCTACATGGGGTATTGACTTGGANGTAGCATATCATCATATCGNANGGGGTGGCCTGGGTTACTTGATTTTCAACAAACCGCCNAGAAGGCGATTACATGCTGCNCGAAACCCCCTTCTCAGGGGGCTCCAAACAGCAGACAAGGCGCGCAGGTCTCGCNNAGGGATTTCCCTGNNCGGCAGCGCAGCCATTCTCTCTAATCATACGGAAAGTGGGGGGTCGANNATCAGTAAATAAATGNTGANGGGAGGNGAATGGGNANGACGTACGCNAGATCAACCAATNGNCATNNGCNGTCAGTCGGTCAAGCAGTCCTATACGACGCNGATCGCCTAGTGCNGCCCTTCTACATANAGCACGANCGGTCAGAATGAACNCNGCNTGGAAGGTAGANCGCTGGGAGTACGCACNTTCAGGGCCACGGCGCAACGAAGGGNGATGGTATGGAGCNATGTAGNCCACAGCANCCCGGGGAAACAGGGNAAGGAAGCAAGTCGGTTTATATACCCANAGGAAGCGTGACTATTGNGTGTGACGCCCCTATCCAAGCGTGACGATGCNGGGAAATTGCCAATTTAGNTAACGCGTCGCGTCGCGACNNNNACGANNCNTNCGCCCGGATATTCGCTGAAAGNTTTCNTGACAAGAGTACGAGGAGGCTTTCCAATGGACGAANTTGGCCTCGATATCTCCAAGCCGATCCCGAACCCGGATATCTGCTCAAATCGAACGAATGCCTCGAACGCANAAGGATNCACGCACCAAATTGNGCGANGGGAGCAGGGAANAGATGGAACTTNATGTCGATGNAAAGAGTCNAGGCGCATGTGCAGCNNAGTCNCTGAGAATATATTNANGAAGGTGAGTGNGAGGNGGCTCTCTTCGTNNNCTNTNNTCAGNNNACNNNNGNNANNGNACGNNGNAANCNNNGCATGATTNGTNNANATCCCTTACCACGAACACAGNCATCGTTTCCGANTCAGTGAAANACTTCACAGTCATTGGGGCAGCAAAACAGATAACATTGACAATCCGTCTCGCCCAAATCCCGAGNACAAAAGTGCNNACAACGAACGCTACATGGGGTATTGACTTNATCGCAGCATATCATCGTCANATCGGAAAGNTGGCCTGGGTTATTTGATTTTAAGCAGTGGTGGAGACAATGTCCCCTGAGGANTTCCTCCATCGCGGAGCCGAATACCGACTTGCGATNATGCCGAATGGTTCCCTTCGCGAGACCCAAACAGCTATGTAGCCCGCGTGTTCGAGGAAGGTCGTTCCAAGACACGCGCGGCCCTCTANANANAACGACCAAGGAAGATGNTGAGTCAAGTGATNNGTGAGAGGGAGNAGGAAGACGTACACAAGCCCTTCAACAGCCTAACCGGTGAGTCAAGCCGTCGTNGAGCCGCAGCCACAACGACGCACAATGCAGCCATATCAAGTCCCTTGTTGAGATTCAAACNCCATCCAGTCAGTACANTGCAATCGAAAGGCGGGATCGTGNGGTACAGACCTCGTTGGACGTCGGCGCGCAGCGTCGCTGGGGGGGNTGGCTGGATCTANGTCGCAGCACAGCCCAAGGAGAGAAGGAAAGGAAGGAGATCGNTTTATATACCCACAGAAGGCGTGACTGTGATTGTGACGCCCCTATCCAAGCGTGACGGTGGGTCCTGAATTGATTGAGCGCGTCGCGTCGCGACTTTTACTCCTCCTTCATACACTCCATACACGATGTCAAGAGAAGGCTCTCCNATCGACGAAATNGGCNTNGACCTCAGAGCAGACCCNGAAGANGAAGACCTGCTNAAGTCNGACGAAGANGAAGAAGAAACGCANGACGTCGAAGAGGAATTCGCNGACGAGGAGGATTACGAGACGCAAGATGGTGGTGANNTCGACGAGACGATGCAGAGCGAACCGGAAGATGGNGGCCGACTACTNGANAGAGGGGANCAGCTACGNATGGACGGAGGNGACGATGCNCTGTTAGAGGAGACNCAAATCGTTGGAGGAGAGGANACGCAAATGCANGGNGTGNATGANGANGGGTCGGAGTCGGAACCGCTGGCAGCGAAACTCCCTGCGAAGGAAAAGAAAGGGAGGGGGAGGCCTGCGGGGAAGAGTACGAGCAAGAAGACGGTGGAGGGTGCGAGCGAGAGTAAGGAGGTGCCGGAATCTGCAGACAACCCACTNGGNAGGCAGCCNGGNAAGTCGCTGTTGCCTNTGTCGAGGGTGACGAAGGTCATNAAGGCGGACAAGGTGCGTTCCTGAACTATCTTCTAATGTGTATCTACAGCTTACACCTTGCAGGACATTCCTATGGTCGCAAANGACGCNGTATTCCTCATCTCTCTCGCAACAGAAGAGTTCATCAGGCGATTAGCNCAGGCAGCNCAGAATATNGCAAGNNGNGAGAACAGGGCGACTGTNAAGCAGAGTGANTTNGCNTCAGCNGTNAGGCGNATAGACGAGTTTATGTTCCTCGAAGGTGTGCCATTCTCGTTANNCNGGCTTTCTAANGTGCAGTAACNCATTTNTACAGACCTNCTGCCNTACTTGCCGGCNGANGGCTCNACGAAGCAGAAGCCNAAGAAAAGCAAAGTCGAAGANATCAAGTCAGGNCCNATGGANCAGTTCATCGCNGCACCCAAGCAAGCCCANGNGGCNNCGGANGAGGANGTGGTNATGCANGACGAGACGCANGANACACNGNCATGATNTNGCGNANNANCATCTCNTTCACCATCTAGTGTTGNACATACCNNCNTTCGCTTTCACAGNTCGCTTTCNCGCNNTNTGNTAGACNNCATTTTNCCANACAGNAANNCNACNTTCCNTCNGTCTGNCNAAGGACGCGAACAAGANANTNGNNNAGATAACATATACACAGCNANTACAANANGGACACTNGGACGNANANAACAAAGGACACCNAAGCTCACNTTATACACTCAAAAGTTGCCCTTGATCCTGCATCGTCACGTCCGCTACACCTTGAAGCTTCTTCTCCCTTCTCTCCGCTGCCTTCTGCTTCATAAGCTCNATTTCTTGTTCTAGCTTNGCCTNCNGAANCACGACGTAAGTAATGNGATCTAAACCTGACAAAGTCCATTCATCACGTACAGTTCTGCTTTCGAGNTCTTCTTTGTTGAAGATAGAGTACGGGCTGGGCTGTGGNGGTTGGTTCCTTTCGCCTGTNGCCNAAACGCGTTATCAGAGNAAGNTTGAGTGNNGGTGATAAGATGNNCNTACCNAANGCNGCCTGTCTAAACACCTCGGCCATNAAGTCGTGGTTGCGNTTGTACCGCGTTACGGCCAGTGAGCGNGTCGAGATACTCTCAAGNTCCTCTGCGANANAGNCAGAGNTTAGGCNTACNCAACGNNGAGGCGNAAAGAGACNCTCACCATCNTCGTCATANTTGTACTGCATATGTGCAGGATGCCCTGGATGTGGGTGCTGCGTTATGTCAGTACTGCTGTAACGNACATCATNCAANAAGAAGAANAGAAGGTCGAGAAGGNGAGGCAACAAAAAGGGACGACCCCCTCCAAAGCCGACGAACCCTTCAAGCACCATAAATGAACGAACTTACCGGGGCACCCGCAACCCCGCCCCGTT
>JANDKE010001586.1:0-13617 GCA_027627275.1 Coprinellus aureogranulatus | reverse complement strand
ATCAGTGGTTTTGAGTATCATACCCTATCTCCTAGGTCAATACCCACCAGTACAGCGTGACCTCCTTCGAGCGCGACCTTACTGAAGGTGCGAATGGAGAGGCACAAGGCGTTCACGTCCAGCACGGTGTTTCTGGTCTCCCTGGCGCCTTCTTCAACTACGAGATTTCACCAATACAAGTCGTGCATTCTGAGACCCAACAGTCATTCGCCCACTTCCTCACATCGTGAGTGACCTTTCTGTCCGCCTTGTGTCCTGTGGAAGGGTTCGCTAACCGACTTCTGCGTTCATAGCACCTGCGCCATTGTTGGTGGTGTCCTCACCGTGGCGTCAATCATCGACGGCGTGCTCTACGCCGGTACCAAGGTCTTGAAGAAGACCGGTGGCTCATCAAGTGCAGGTTACGGTGGGTCTGGCAAACTGATGTAAACCCTCCCCATATGCCATATGTTGGCTTGCAGTGTAACCTTGTATTCCCCGGCATGTACATACCAGCTCTAGCATCTCGCATACAATGGAAGAAACCCAGTTGAAAACCAGTGATGTGGCTACTGTCGTATGTAGGTATGTCCGTTAGGTTATAAGGCGAGTCCGATAGTGCGATAGCGAATAAATTATAGTAATGATACAAGAAAGGGTCTGGTGAGATGAGGGCCACTAGGGCAGCGTGAAAACTATTGCTGGGGTCTGGAAGAGACTTTGCGTTTCTTGGAAGGAGGCCCGACATTCGACGTGCGAGGTTTCGTTCGTCTGCTGGGTTTGGATGAGCCATATACCCCTTCTCGGTCGTCCTGACAGAAGGTGTCAGAGGGCATTGGCATGGTGAAACCTCAAATACCTACCTCATTTCCGATCATCAATTCATCCTCGTCACTCTCCTCTTCCACGTCGCTCTCTGCATAATCAATAGGTCGACTTGCACGCAACCTCCTAGCCACTGCTGCAGTGTCCTCAGATTCGTCATAGTCGTCATCCTCTACAATTCTCCGGCTCATCCGACGTCTCCTTGGCTTCGGCTCGGTTTGCGGGTGGTCCATTTCTTGCTCCTGCTCGTGCTGCACCCGAGAGCGCGACGTCGACTCTTCCGGTGGTGGAGGAGGCGTTTTGGGAAGTGGAGGATCGTCATCAGAGTCTTCCTCTCGCTTCACATGTATCACCGCTTGAACGCGTCGTATCACTGTCGTTTGGCGCACGGCGGGTTGAGATTGTGGCGTGGGTTGTTGACGGGCTTCCCGCTGACCTTGAGCCTGTTGAGCTTGCTGTGCTGCTAGTTCTCTTTGCCTCTCTTCCTCTTTCCTCTGTCGACGCTCCAGCTTTCTCCGCTCTGTCGCTTCTTGTTGTGCCTGTTGCGTGAGNTGAGGTTGCGAAATGCGCTGAGCGGCGAGTTGGGAACCCTTCGAAGAAGATGNTTGTANTGGAGAGTCAACGGCTACAGAGGAGGACACCTTTGGGCGCTTTGGAGGCTCAGATCTGGGAGGCTTGACCCCNGAGGTTCTCCGNGAGGTNGCNCCATTGGTANGTGNCTGGTGGTGGGGNGTAGTCTGGCCTTGCGTAGACGTNGNGGCCTGGGTTGGAGATTCAACAAGGTAAGAGTTGCGGGATGTGCTTGCNATNCTGTTTTGCGCTTGTGTGAGAGCGTTTTGNGTCAACTGAGGCAGTCCGCGAATTAGCGCGATAATGGNGAATAGAAGAGGGTNAGAGTGCGTACAAGTAGCCGTTCNGCCTGTAGCTCGTCTATGCGAGAAGACAACGCGACCCTCTCCTTCTCNACGCGAGAGAAGTGGTCTTGCCAGGTCTTNGAGGTATCCTTCCACTGATTTACCTCNCGTCTGAGCTGCGCAATNGTCTCGACNTGTTGGCCGAGGGTTTCAAGGTGATGTGCTATCTGNCCTCAGNNNTTTGAGCATTCTGGAACAACTTCCCGTCTCTTTAGGTTACGCACTGTCAATTCGGCCTGGGCATACTGAGNGGCGNATAGTACTTGAACATGCATTGCTATCAACCCATAGTTGGACAACGCACCTGTGCTTTAGCTGCTATCGTCTCGTTTCTACACGCCTCGGCCTCCAACTGAGCTNCATGAAGATCTTTGAGCGCCTTGTCTAGCTGATTGCGTGCTTCGCTAGTTTCTGCACGCGCCGTCGCCACCTCTGCTCGCGAGCGCGCCTCAACATCGGCTATCTAGTCATGNNTCTACATCAGCCTCATTATCCTGCCAGAGAACGCCAACGTCGATATTGAGGGATGAGAGAGGTGGCAAAGAGGCTATACTCACAACCTGGTGGGTGGTTTTGGAGAGAGCGGAGAGCGCGTCTGAGAGGATGGCGGATGAGGACGAAGAAGACATCACCTGGACCACCTGACGGCGTGCGCGACATAATGGGAGCACGCGGGCCGTGNGCCGGAGGTGCCCGATCGAGGTCCGGNANGGGCGCTTGANTGTGACGAACGATAAATTCATTGCAAGCGCTTCTCGGGCAGGGAAGAGGNTACAGAATGCAAGTGTGATACGNGATATTGNACTACATATCATACATCCTTCACCTGGTCTTCTAACCAGAGCCACAGCTTGATTGCAAGCTCAACATCTCCNGTACCAGGATGAGGCTTCCCGATCCGTCCCCAGGGAACCACGTACTGTTGCATGAGCGCCGGAATTAGCACGGGCAAAGGCGCATCGCCAGATAATTCGAATGTCACCTTTCCGTTCGCCTCCGCTGCCTCAGGCGCAAGACCAGCCCAAAGTTGGGTTATACATCCCCATTCCCGCGGATACAGAAATAGGCAGTAGTTCTACCGTGTCGCACATGTCAGCCAGTGCAGATACNAGATAAGACTCAAGGAGGGCTTACAAGAATCGCCATTTCCACCCAGTTTTTAGCTGCATGCTTTTGCAGAGGCGTCATGAAATTACCTGATGATGGATGTGGACCATTAGACTTCAAGATCGCGATATGGGNGCAGCCCATGGCACAGACCAGGATTAACNGCTATGGAAACGATGCCCTCGTCCCTANATCGCCTAGACAGNTCGTTGGATACAACAATCATCGCCTAAACTGTTATCAGCCTGCAGCAAAGCGATANTCGATGGTCACGACTGACAAATTTGCTCTGACAGTAGAAGAAGCTGGCGTCATGCTTTCGTCTCTCAGGCCCGTCTTTGAAAGTATTGATGTCGAGGTGGTCGACGAGATGGTTCACCGACGACGANAGGTTTACGATCCGTGCTTGTCCNTCGGCTCGTCTTTTCGACGTTGTCGCCAGGATAGGAANNAGCAGCTTTGTAAAATAGAANGGACCTGAGATGCGTTGATCATGTTAACGCCTGACTGNGAGAGAGGAANTGTGACCAACCAAGTAAATTCGTATGGAATGTCATATCATAGCCATTTGCAACAACGTCCAANGGCATGCCCAAGCTCGCCCTTGCAGACAGGATCAATGNGGGTTTNNTACTAATGAAGCAGGACGCTGGTCTNACGCATTGTTGAACAGNACGTCNAGCCTCTGTTCCTCCCTNCGAGACATTCAGCCCTCGGAGCTCCCCGCTTCGTCAGTTCCACTGGAACACATACCTCAAGAATTTCTCNGCCGCNNCCTTTACNGAAGCCAGNTCCGCTAGGTCCAGCTGAAGAAAGTATGCTCGTCGCCCAGTTTGTTCAAACAATTCCTCAATGGCCTCATACGAGCGTTTCTCGTCCCTTGAAGCGATATAAACACGAGCATCGTGTTCAAGCAGAGCCTGTTTCGCGGTCTGAATTACGGNGCGGACAGATTGAGGTGTCACTTACACGGACGGTGTCTTTCCCAAGCCCTGAGTTCCCACCAGTAACAATAAACACCTGGCCTGTGAGGTCAGGTATGTCNTCTGTTGTCCAAGCGGGGGAGCCTAGAAACCACGCCTCCCGGAGGAACGCATAAGTTGCCTTGAGCGATGAGAACAGTGAGGGCATGGACTGAGAACAAGGNGACCCCGCCGACTAAAGNCCTCTTGATACAGAAGGCCATGAGAATATATGCAATNTTTGGGTCGAACAGTCNACGTACCGTTGACTCTTGCCAGTGTATCCCTGCCAGACGCTACCCCATGACGTGCCCGGCATGTGNGTCTAAGTACATGGACCGGGCCATCCCCCCAAGTAANAACCCCATTTGCATGCGTGGCGCGCGAAACACCTCTNGAATGTGAATCTCCTGGCTCTCGCGGATGAAACTCGGGGGAACAGCGCTCGACACGGTGTCTTGGTGAGGAAAGGAAGATCAACAGTGGGAATGCGACGCGCTAGAAGGTTAGNCGTGGACGTCCCTGGCTCATTGCGATTCCATCGGCAATGAGGTGAGCCAAAGGCTGAAGCCAGGATAGACATGGCAAGCTTATTCGTAATTCAGACAGCTCAACCATGGGCTCCAGAAGCATTGACGCGTGAATTACGGACAGGGGCCGATATAGCTGATGAATTAATTGTTTAGCGCTTGTCATAAGGCTAGCACTAGAGGGGCTCACCCACGCCAATCTGTTTATCCATGAGCCTACTCTCACAGTAGCCCACCACTTCAGCTTCTTGTCTGACTGTTGCCAGGGAAAGTGTTTGGTGGACGTCAAAGACGGTGGGCGGCTTGTTTGGTGATGTTGTGGCATCGTTGGGCGTGTCCACAGCGGCGACTCCTCTGCCGCTCTCTATGGGGTCGAGTCTGCTCGGAGTCTCCTTCAGCGCCCTCTCGCCAGGGTGAACGCCTTTGCGGAATTCCACGGACGCCCTTTTACGATCTATTGGAAAGCTTGCCACCCCTCTAGCGTTCGCACAACTCTGGTTCCCTTCAGCGCAGATCCCAGCTTCCTTCACGCCGCTTTCCACGAATTTTTACGACCTAGCGACGACATTGCATCTGAACCTCCTCCTCCTCCACCCCCAAACAGCCTAGCGGTCTAAATTGTGAGCCAGTATGTCTCCCGAATTGCAGATCATACTCATACCGCCTCTCGCAAATCATCAGAACGCAGGACTTCGAAATCAACTTCCCCGACGGACATCAAATCCATCCTCCGCTAGCGCGCACGCAAGATCGTGAGCAGACGGCAGAGCGGGTACAACATATACCTCTGGTCTCAATTTCTCCACCCATACCCACCCCGACATCCATGTATTCCCGACTCGCGATAGATACCACTTCCGGAGCGGTGGCAGGGCCATCCAGCGCCAGCACGAGATACCGACGAACGCCCTCGCCTGCAGGACCCAAGCTTCCCGCCCGAAGGGTCCGAAGTGTTTCCAATGCCTCCAGTACATCATCCTTGTCCATTGTTTCCCCTCTCTCATCATCGACAAATGGGTCCCAGACCTCCCTTCTCATCCCTGACACCGCCAACGAGACTATTCATCCTAGTTCGCGATCGACGAGTCCAGCGATAGACGATACCATTCGGATTGGCACCGAATATGTCCTAGCGATGCATGATTATGCACCGGAGCATGGACATGACACCTGCTTGTCCTTTCGCGCCGGTCAGATTATNCACGTCCTAAATCGCGACACTAGTGGATGGTGGGACGGAGAGCTTGAAGGGGGTCGAAGNGGCTGGTTTCCGAGCAATTATGTCTCCTCCGATGTCATGAGCCTGCGGGACGAGGAGCCTCTGGTTCCAAGCGGGGTGAGTGGCTAATATCCTCCGATACAATTTGAATGCTCATCCTGTGGCTANTTAGAGTCGGCACAATCACAGCAGCTCTACATCCTCTGCTACTTCNTGGGTCAGCTCAATGCATTCTGGGTCGAACCAATCGAATCACAGCCGCACCGCTTCGCAGTCCAGTGGTAGATCGACNCGTACCGGCGAAAGCGAGGGCGAATCAGCNTGTCCACCAATCATGGATTCCCTGGTTAAAGCNCTTACCCTGCTTCAGACGGCTGTACGCGGGAAAAAGCCTTCTCACTTCCAGCCTTCNACAGTCATGATCGTCAAAGGCGTNCGAGTGATACTCTCAGCGACAGACACCCTTCAGAAGACCTCGCCAATTCTCCAGATATACCCACCACTTTTCGATGAACGCAGACAGGTGTTGGATGGACTTACNGAGTTGGTGATGCAGGCAAAGAGGGCATCTAANGAAAGCGTGCCTGAAAGCAAGCAAGCGGAAGAGACGGAGGCGATGGTTCGTGTAGCGGGACAGGTGTTCACACGCGTCCGCCGCTTNCTGGCTGTTGCAGAAGAGTGTGGCGTTGANCTACCTGAAGAACCGCCTGAAGANAGCGATGTGCGTTCTGCACGGTCGGTACAAAGCGACGACGAAAGTGTCAATACACCCATCGATACNGGCCGNACACCCACCCAGCACCGGATTCCAGGGACGCGACACTCNAATCCACCGCCGCCTTTNACNCGAACNAAAAGTCAAAGCGAGTTGCGCGGTCGTCTACGGTCACCTCTTGGGCCAGGNCACANCGGAAGTCNCTCCGCTAACCCTTTCGCAAACGGACGATTGACGNTGCAACAGCAGCAGCAAAACTCGATAGGGCGCGCTGTAGGGCACGGNCACAGGTACAACCCCTCNTCAAGCAGCATATCCTCNGTCTCCTCCTTCTCTTCCCAAGGTTCTGCCGTATCCCTCACCCCAGTCCCNTTCCCCAATGGGCCATCGAGTGCCAGCCAAGTACTCGAAGCGCTNAAATACACGCACGATCAGTACCTCTCGACCATCGCCGCATTNATCGGGCACGCGCACTCACATTCGCGTACGTCACACGCTTCGAGTACAGGCCAGCTCTACGATCTAGTTCGNGAGATAGTCGAGCTGGTGTGCAANCTCTTGACTATCGTGGANGCCGTCATGCAGCATCCGGATGTACCTGGNAATCGGCTTGGGTCTCTGAAAGCTGCGAANGAGGGCNTGTTCAATGTTACGAGCTCGCTTGCGGAGTCAGTACGGNTGCTCACCATGTCGCTTCCTACCAGTTTGTCNGAGGAGGACGAGAAGAAGACGTTGNTNCAATCCGCTACAAGTGCGCTGAAGGCTGGAGCAGATTGCGCTGCCGCTGTGAAGGTTTGCCTAACGCGCTCACTGGGTAATAGNCCCTTCATCGTCAATTTGCCGAAGACNACCAACCTGAACGANCCATTTACGNCGAACACCCTCAACGCTCCAAANCTNGCGAAACTTGTGCAGAGTGCTGGGGCAGGGNCCAACGGNTATCATTNCAACGGCACAGATGAGGAAGACCTCACTATCCAACCCTCCACATCTCCTGCCCATCAGGACCGCGAAGCCTCNTCGGAGCGGTCAGTNTCGGATANCAGCGATTTCGCTAAGAGTAGGCAGCCCTCGGTTGAGACCACTGCGACGTCTGTCGAGGACCATAGTCCACCTACCAANGGACTTTCTCCCCTTCCNCTTACGCCGACTACTCCAACGGCTATCGAGCCTGACCTCCCTTCACCNACCTCTTTCGCTGTACAGNCGGACGATGGNACTGCATGGGAAGGCGTCGTTCGTTCGGATGNACGCGCAACNGAAGGAAGCGTTCGTGAACATCCTGCTCACCTCCTTCCTGCTAANGGCNACCAGCCGCGTATCGCACCCAGTCGACTCAGTGATGACCTACCACCGCTACCTAGGGATCCCCTGCCCGTCGATCCGATGACATGGATGCTCTCGCACGACTATTCGTCAGATGACGTCGCATATAACAACGAAGGGCANCTCGTTGGTGCTACTATGAAGGTGCTAGTGGTGAAGATGACTCCTCACGACAGCCTCGTCGATCCTGCGTTCTCAGCCGTCTTCTTCCTTACATTCCGACTGTTCTCATCTCCAACAGACTTGGTCGACGCCGTCATCGCNAGGTATAACCTGACACCGCCGCCCGGAATCACNAGGGAAGATGAGCTTTTGTGGCAGCAGCAGAAGGGGATCCCTGTCAGGTTGCGTGTGTCCAACTTTATCAAGACTTGGCTNGATACGTACTGGCGCGTAGGAGTGGATGATGTGGCGCTGCCCCTGCTGAGCTCGTTCACGAGAGAGGGACTGGCCCTTTTCTTCCCTGGTCCCGCACAGAGGATACTGGACCTGATCAACCTACGGAAGCAAGCCTCTGAGATGACAAGCNCCCAAAGGCGACAGAAGTCGGGACCCCNGGCATGCTTGTTAACCCCTCTTCNNTGAACTCACCTACGACTGCTGGGGAAATTCCTCGCCCTACGATGACGAAGACCCTTCTCGGTGCCCTCAGGAAGAAGGANTTCTCCAGNATCTCCATNACGGACTTTGATGCACTGGAGCTGGCGAGGCANCTCACAATCATGGAGTGCGANCTNTATTGTGCTATCCAACCAAACGAGATNTTGGAGTCNGGCCAGGACGGCGCAGCTCCCCCAGTGAACGTCAGNGCTGTCTCGAGTTTGAGCACGGTCATCACTGGCTGGGTAGCAGAAAGTATTTTGGACGAGTTGGATTTGAAGAAGAGAACGCTCTTGGTGAAGTTCTTNGTNAAGGTGGCGGACGTTAGTAACTCTTCGCTTGTCCACTAAGGGGTACTGATGGCGTGTTCGCAGAGGTGTGTTTCATTACAGAACTACAGCACGTCGCGTTCAATACTGGCGGCACTGGATTCATCAACGATCTCGCGTCTGCGACAAACATGGGCAGGCTTGCCGCAGAAGTACAAAGGTCTGCTTGAAGCTCTTCGGAAGCTCGCGGACCACAGCAGGAACTATCATGAATACCGCTCTAAACTACGGAATACCACACCTCCGGCAGTTCCTTTCCTTGGTTTGTACCTGACAGACGTTACATTCTGCCGTGAGGGCAACCCATCATATCGACCCTCGCCTCGGAACCCTGCGAAGAAGTTGATTAATTTCAACAAATACCACAAACTTGCCAGGATTGTCCAGGGTAAGCGCCTACCATGTACGGAGCGGATGGAATAGAAATGCTGACATGCCTTGTGTATAACAGACATGCAGCGCTTCCAACTTCCCTACAATCTCAAAGCTATCCCAGAGGTACAGCAGTATCTCAACGTCGCTTTCGAGCGGGCCCGCCACCATGGGGACTTGCAGGATCTGTACAGACGTAGCTTATTGGTCGAACCCAAGCAGGCGGCCGATACTGTCGCTGCAAGTAATATGCGGCAGCTGTTTACTTGGGCAACTCAGTCAGGCCAAACGGCTGCTTCTTAGCCAGCAGCCCCCTTCTTTCTCACTCCATCTTACTTCATTTCGAGGGACATTTGAGCCTGTTCATTCTCCGCATCCCCTTTGTTGTCTATTTAAACTGTGCGGCTATGTTTGTGTGTATCACCTCTTTTGTACCCCGGCTCAAGCCAAAGCCTTCTCCGTCCAATTGTTGTCCATGAATTAACTTATATTCCCTTGAGTCTCCTCTTCATCGTTCACCATTATTTGTACTTCGTAGTGGATAGCATGCGCGTACAAGTGCGATCCGTGACCCTCTGAATCCTACCCTCACCTTTTCGTCTATACTTATGCTTTTCTGGGCCTCTCGCTTCACGACGCTTCCCCAATTCTTTCGCAACCTTTCATTCGATTCATGATTTATTGACTTACCACGCATTGTTCCCTGTCCTACGTCTCGCCTTCTCCATCTAATGTACCAAGTGTATCGATGCATTGCATGTCCTCTGTCTTCGATTTATGACAGCACGAGTAGCTCAGGTTGATCCATGCAAGGCAAGTCTATTGTGCAGGGAAGGAGACCAGGCCCAGCCTCGATCCGGTACGGAATTGGTCCTGAGGCAAAGGAGTGAAGCTATAACTAGATTCTAACTGAAATCATCTCCTAGGCCAGAACCATTATGCCGATACTTCGTAACGCGATACGACAGGATGCCAGCCTTGTGCTTCAAGTTCTCTCGGTTCATACTAGGCGGGCTTGCCTTAATGGAGGGATAACAGTCTGCTGTCATATCCGGGCCCTGGTAACACTCCAGTTAGCGTTATGCCCCATGTAAGACACAAGGCAATGAAAAACTCACGAAATCGTAAACGAAGCCCCTCAAGTCTGTGACTCCAAACAGCCTACTGCTTCAAGGTGACGTCGAACACCGGGCTCCTGTCATTCCCAGACGCGTGCACACTCCATCCATCCCTCGTGCGCGGACCATCCCAGAACGAGACGACGCTGTGTCGTGCGGTCCCAGCAGCAAGGTGCGCTCCACTTCCCCCTCCAGAGGAAAGAGCATATACAGGCTCTGTCGACCATCGGTCGGCCATAATTAACACTGGAGTAAGGAGGGGCGTCCCCGTGGATAGAAATTTCGGATTTGTACATGAAGGCTTGGGCGAGTGAGATGCGCAACGGAGGTCGTAGATCCGAGCTCGGCCGTCGAACCACCCCGATGCGAGGATCTGTGGGGAAGAGCCCCATGGAGAGGACAGCGGTGCCTGGGTTATACCGTAGACTGCTGAGCTTGAGAGGTTATCTGGATCTGTGCTTTTCTCCGTGTGGGGGATGACGCTAGGGAGAGCGGAGAGGCCAGAGTCTGGGAGGATGTTGTGGATGGTGAGAGGTGTCTTGCTTGTTGAGCCCAAGGCTGCGAAGGGAGTGGATGAGGTGAGGCTGAGGTGGGATTTCCAGCTTCGTTCAGCTAGATCAATTGTAGAGATCCAGGAAGACTTTGGGATGTTGTCCTCTCCATTGAACAGGATGGACTGGTGAGCAAGACGAGCAACACCGTTTGATGATAAAGACAAGAGATGGCCTGAGCATGTCGAGAATGATTCGATGTAGTCCCCCTTAGGGAAGACTGGGAGTGGCGTCCGAGTAAACGAAAGCGGGGTCTCGCCATCCGGCGTCGGGGCAACTAATGTTATACGTTCGACAAGATGCTCTTGATACGCCACGAGCAACGTGTTATCCAGCCCTCCGTCGTCAATGAATCCGATAGAGACGATGTTCCGTCCGCGTACATGAGTCTCGTTCAGGTTAATACTCCCCTCCCATCGCATGCTAGGCTTCCCCGAAGATGGTGGAACGAGTAGGAATGGAGGAATGTCCCTGCAGCAACGATCAATCGTGAGGGGCTGATTGCGAGAGTAGCTTGCTCCTTGGCTCTCCACGTTCGAGAGAGTGGACGAGCCGTGAACTTGACTTTCTGCCAGGCGCGATCTGTGAGGGTGTTGTAGCGCACTTGTTCGCACGTCGACCAGTGCTTTCGAGACTCGGAGAGGCTGTACGATGGGCGAGGATTGGAGAGAAGGTATTGGAGCCATCCGAATTCGTACACCTGCACCGGGGCCACGGTTAATGAGCAGCAACGATGACAGAAGTTGGGATGACGTACCAAGTCATGCAGCATTCGACCACATTGCGCCAAAGCGGAGAGCTCTTGGGGATCGAGATGGAAGAGAATCTGGATGAGGATTTCGGTTGGGAGTGCAGAGAAGTTGGGCATCGTGGAGCGATGGGGGTACCGTATGGAAGTGCTGGCTGGTGTTGTTTTATAAGTTTTCCAAGTCTAGATATTTATAATGCCGTGGGGTGCTGATGACCAGGGGAATCTAATACGTTATCACGAGAACTGGTCCGACCTGGATGAAGGTTCGAAAAGCTTGCAAAAAGCTTGAAGAGAATTAAATCAGAGTAGTGGGTGATGAACCACGTAACATAGGCTGCTTTTATGCACCCTGAGTGGGAATGTTGGGAGGAGCAGAGCCACTGCCAACCGCAAATGAGTCGAGCAGAAACGAGATGGCAGTCAAATGTCAAGCCAACCAGCGCCAATTGACTCTTGCCGCTCCTGCCGAGCATCGGTCCGGAAGCGCGCCTGCCGGGGAGCCACGTGATGACTTGCCAATTTCGTGGCCCCGGCCGCGGCGAACTCGTCAATCATCGTCTCCGTTGCCATATTCTACATTTCTGCTATAACTCTCTCTCCAATTCGCCTCTAGCCCTCTTCTGTAGTACATATGACGGCCGGTGCGTGGCTATCGACCATTACGTTTCTGGTTCAGGTCGACGCTCCAGAAGCCGAACGCTTCACGCGGTCTTTTGACCGCTCCAGCTTGATGAACTGCCTTCGACTGAAGAGTGCCAATTACCGGCGACCGCTCTCCCTCTCTCGTACCCGGTTATAGTCCCACTGGCTATGGGTCTAGTTCTCGGATGCGTCACCTATTCGATCTTGCATCTCGCATGCCAGGTCAGACGTGCTATTCTCGCAAGAGGAGAGCGTTCAAACCGAACGTAATGTCTTGGCAACGTCTCTGCATCCATGTCTTATCGACCTGATGACCCCCGAAGCTCGTAGACTGTGGGTCAGATCCAGCTCAATGCGCACACCGAGGTTATACTTGGAACGACTTCGTTCACCGAGTCCTTTCCACGCGCCGCTAGAAACTTCTTTTATGCATGCTCACTGGTTGACTCATATTGTCTATGGGTATCTTGAAGACGGGGCCAACGCTAGAAGACGGGGTGTATCAGCGCGTGCGCAAGTGAAGGTGCATCTCAGTCGCTTTTCGGTTCGGATCGTCACAGTTCTTGGGGCGACCTTTTCCCTTTTCCTTGACTAAGGATTCCGTTAACGACCTTCATCTCCGACCTACTGTTGCGAAATCGGAGATGTTCTACGTCGTAACTCTTGGGCTGGAGATGTACATTGTAGAGATCCCAACACGCCTGGGCGGGGATCTACATATTTTCCGCTATTTCTTACGAGGTCGTTCTAGCCTCGGTGATAGGGTTCCGTGGTCCGGGTCACCCACAGCTCGGTCTCGGACGATTCCGTAGGTATCTTTTTCACAGAGAACCATCGTACCACCACGTCGTCCACGTCTCGTCGTCCCCGTCGTTCCCCTCGTCGTTCCGCTCGCTCTCTCGTCGTCACCGTCCACGTTCATTCGCTCTCGTTCTACGTCCAATATACTTCTTTCATCCACTGGTCACCACGCGTTCGCAGGACTTGGAAGAGCCTCGAACCCCCTGCACACGAACTACAGAGCGCACTTAGCGACTCTACAACATCCAACTTACTTCGTCTCCGTGGTTCGTCGTCAACGCACTCGTCTTTGGAGATGATTCAGTTTCTTTGGGTCTGAGCGCTGAATCTTGGCGTTGGCCGATTAAACACGCTCACCGATTGCTCACCGGTTCATCTCTGAAGTTGCATAGCCTAGCTGTATCATCCCGTTACTTCAATACCCCGCTGTGCTCATTCTCAGCGTAATACAGGATATCCGCAAGAATAGGGGCTGAAGCCCGTGAGAACGGCATTGATCACCACTTGCTCATCGCCATCAACAGCGACCAGGCTTCGTCTTGACCATCATCATCTTTACCCTTTTTCCTCCACAGAGAGTCTCTGCGACCCAATGAAGCCCACATATCCAGTCCTATAGCTCCGTGAAGCAAGTGGAAGCAGCACGACGGGCCATCGTTCACCGTTGACCACTACGAGCGCGAGCCAGCTCGCCATCCTTTGTGCGACCACGATCGTCGCTGTGGAGGTTCGAGGGAGAGGGAATATGTGCAAGTCCTGCGGCGGGTGAAGGTCCCTACGGGCTGAAGGGCAGACGTGGGTTGAATGGGCGCCCCAAGGTACGCCGGGAAGTGTCTTTCCGACCATCTTGGTCCTAACGGTGCAGGATTGGTCAGT
>JANDKE010001584.1:0-13637 GCA_027627275.1 Coprinellus aureogranulatus | reverse complement strand
TCCATCTCGACTGGTCCTTGGTCATCACGACGCGATAGTTGTACGAGCGCTTAGAAGCACCGCCCTCGACGTCCGACCTGATCCTGATCCCGTCGATATCTGTTCCTTGGTACGTCTTATTCCAAAGATGCTTCATCGTGTCGTTCACTTCCTCCATCTTCAACGAGTGATACTTCATGATGGCACTAGGAAAGGAGGTTAGCCGCTGTTAGATGCAGGAATGGTGCTAGACTCACTTGTCAAGGGCTTTGGCGTATTTTTCCAGGTCACTATTGGCCATGTCGGCGATCTGCGGTGAAGGACTTCTCAGAAACATGCGAGGGAGGTCAGGGAGAAATCCACGGACCTTGACTCTGATCAGCTGATCGGTGTAGTTCTTGATAACATCCTTGAAGTCCTCCTTCAACTCGTTCTCCAGGTCTTTGAGATTAGCTCGCATAGATGTAAGTTCACCGCGCAGTTGATTATGCTAAATCGCAGGGTCCTCGGAATCCGCAACATATAATGCAAGCGAAGGGTGCTGACCTCGGTATTCAGTTGGTTCTCGCGATCCTTCATCTTGGGCCAGTTGTCGTCAAAGTTCTGTCTGGCCTTTGCAGCCTCCACCACATCCAAGGACTTCATCTCGTTCTCCCACTTGGCGATATTGGCCCGCAATTTCCTGATACGGATGTTCTCGCGCAGGTTCGCATTGGACGCCCCAGCGTCACTAATTTGCTTCTCAACGGCTTTGATCCTGCTGCGACAATCTTCAAGGCGTGCATTGGCCTCGTCTATCTCCTGTTCGCATTGACTTATGTTGAGCAAGCACTCATCAAGGCCACGCCCGCGCTTCTCCTTGACGTATCTAATGCAACGTATCAGAGAAGAAATTGAAGGGATCAACGCGAAGCGACAAACCTCTCGATCTGCTTGTTGACAGTGCTAATACGGTCGACCGCCATGTTGAGATCTTGGAGGCGAGTCTGCGAAAGCGTAAGTCTGCCGTTGTACTCTTCTTGTACCCTCTTGTGCTCCTGCACCAAATCCTCGATCGGCGCCTGTGCTGCTGTGATTTTGACATCAAGTTCCTGGACCAGTCATTCAGCCACTGGTCTTCCTATGCAGACAAAGGAAGCAACCTTAATCTGTGCTTGGAATGCCACAACATCCTGCTTCATTTGTTCCTGACGTTCAGATAGCGCTTTCAGCTCATTAAGCTTGTTTAGCGATTTCTGTTCCTCAAGTTCGAGCTGATGGCACTTCGATTCGTAGGACCTCAGTGCCGCCTGCAGCCGCTCCTTCTCAGCGCTGAGGCTGGTCCTATCCTTCTCAATGCCGCGCCTGGCTTGATGTTGGTTGAAGAGTGAGAAGGATTAGAGTAAACTGACTCACAGCTCCGTTGTGATTTCGTTCAACTCTGTTTGAACGTCGTCGACGGTCCGAGTGGTTCCAGTCATAGTCAGCTCCGTCTCGAGGTCACTAACCTCATTCTCCGTCCTCTCTATTTCCTTCCTTAATCGAGTGATTGTCCCAGTCTGCTGCTTCAAAATGAGAAGGTTCTTGGTGAGTTGCTTAAGATCGTCAAGCTTCTCCGCCAACTAAAGATCAAATAATGTTCAGGTCCCAGTTATAGAGCGAGGAGGACGTTTGCAGCCTACCGCTTCAGCTTTAGCAGTAAGGTCAGGTCGCTCGTCCTCAGCGGCTGCCAATCTTTCCTTAAGAGCCGGGATTTCCCTCTCAGTGAGCTCTTTACGACGGATATCAGACGGCTTGAGATCAATGAGAGCCTGAACTTGCTTTTCCCACTCCCCTACCTCTTGTTTTGCAGCCTCAGGATCCGATTTCGCTTCCTTAGCGATCAAGAATTTCACCTATGAACGGGAATGAGCACAACAAAAGCAGAAGGATGGCGACTACTGACATGATCGGTGAACTTCTCGAACTCGTCGCCCTTGAAGGTACGGGTGCAAACCATGCAATGCTTCTTCTGCTGGCCCACTTTGAGGATATTCTCGAAGACACCAGCGGAACCCGCCATGCTACTTTGCCTGTCTCGCGCTTCGGCTAAGCCTTCTTTATTGTCAGCGATGGCCTCGTCGAGCGTATCATAGCCGTCGGGTTTGCCCCTATCAATAGCATGCCATATTTTAGCCTCGTATTCTGGTGTTTCATTCAGTTGACTGTGGCGGTTTACCCAAAAGGCTTAGATACATACCCCGAGCCTCCTTTTGCTTGGCTGATATCTCGGACTTGAGATTGACGAGACTTGTCTCCAAGTTATGCAAGGCCGACCTCGCTGCGGTAGCGTCACGGTCGATATCCTCCTGCTCAAGCTCCTTTTTACTACAACCTATGTCAGAACGGTGTCCAGAGCGCGTGTTGTTCAACGTACTGCAACACTCTGTCAATATCATGTTCGATGGAGTTGGAATTGGGTTCTTGATTTGTGAGTTCTTGGAACTTGAGTGCAACAGAACGATGCCTGCATAGTCATTAGCTCGCCGTCAGGAGAAATTTCTTATGGCGTACGTAGTCTCGATTTCTGCGTTCTTCGCTTTGATTTCAGCGCGTTTCAGGTCCAATTTTGCCCTCGAGTCAGCCTGCATACTGAGAACCCGCGATTCTTCCAAAAGCGACTCCCGTTTATCCTCTAGACGACGTGCCTGCTCAGCCTTTTGTTGGATCTTCTCGTCGTGTCTGCCTTCGGAGATGTCGCTCTTGACCTTATCCACTCGCGACCGCTTGTCTTTGATCTCTTCCTGCGTTTGTCGCAAAGTGATTTCCAAGCCTGACTGCGCGTCCAGTTGGCGCTCGGTCGAGCGGATAGTCCCTTGGCGGTCCTGTAGCTGCTCCCTCAGCGTTTGCCGTTGAGTCTTGAAGGTCTGAACTTCGTTTTCGAGCTTCCTGATCTTCGCATGATATTCGTCCGACTTCTCACTTCCCTCAGTCTGGGCGGATGATCAGCATACTGCCAAAGTCAATCATCCCTACCTACCTGAATTCTCTCGAACTCAGACCTCTGTCTCCTCTGCGCATCCGTAAGCTGGGACATGACTTCGACCACCTGCTCGCGTTGTAGCGGCGTCTGCTCTGGGACTGGTATGTTATACTGGCTCGCAGCGTTCCGTATCAGGGTCTCTCGTTCCGACATACGCGCCCTATGCGCGTCGGCCTCGGCAGCGAGCCTTCCCTTCATTGAGAGAAGGTCGGTGTGCTGCTCACGCAAGGCTATGATCTCGTCCTCAATATCTTGCTTGTTCCTATCTTCCCGGAGAAGAGCTTGACGTTGTTGCTCAATGTGCTGGTTGAACTGGCTCATCTTCAGGGCCAACTCCTCGTCCGTGCCTGGAAAAGAATTGGTAAGACGGGCGTAGATGTTTCTAGACGAACTTACCAGGGAGCTCCTCGAAGTTGCCTTCCCGAGCGCTCTCCAGTTCTTTCAGCGCTTCTTCCTTCTGATGGTTCAGGTGCTCGATGTCTCTGTAGATTTCCCTGAACTTCGAGTTCTGTTCGTGAAATCTTCGGTTTTCAGCTTCGACACGCTCGTACTGTGCTTTGGTGTTCTCGTATACGACTTCTTTCGTGGCAATAGCGGTCGTCGCATCCCTAATCTTCCCTTTCAGTTGGTCGAAGCGCTGCTTCTCTTTGGACAAGCCGACAAGTCGCTCCTTCTCCGCCTTGAGGTCAGCCAGTCGGTCCTTTCGAAGGCTCTTGATGTTGTCGAGTGCTTTGGTGTATCTTGTCGCTTCGAAGATGTCGTCAAACTTCTTCTTGAGGGTGCTGGGCTCAGCCAGAGGCCAATACGAATCTTCTTGGTGACAAAAGATGACATTTTCAAGAACAGCCTTGGATACACCGAGCAGCTGAGGAATTTCTGCATCCATTTCCGCGCATTTGGTAGATATAACACCGCGCTGGAGTGGCAGTTACAGCGCTTGTCTTCAATCCACCTAAACGCGTACATACCTTCCCACCCTTCTCCACGTTACTATCCGCCAACGCCAGAATACTCTCCAATGTCTTCATGGTCATTCCAGATGTCTTCTTCAGCGTGACGCTCAAGTTGCGAACTGCCAGCATGCGCGTTCCGTTGGCAGCATTGAACCGTAGCTTGACCTGTGCTTTCACCTCCTTCTCGTTGGCCATCTTTGGGTCGTGCACAAAGGCACCTCCCCTGGTATTAGGAGGCTGCTCTCCTGTTGTCGCATACTTCAGGCACTCGATGATAGTCGTCTTTCCGCTTCCGTTGTGACCAACAATGACGGTTACTGGAGAAAAGAATTCGATGATGGAGATTTGCTTGTCGTCAAACGACCGAATACCCCGTATCGCAAGCTTGTTGAGGCACGCCATGGTCCTCAGGTATCACGTCGAGGGTACCGGGTCCTGGGTCGCGATGCGGTTCGGGACAAGGTTTGCGGTGACTCGGGGCTAATGAGCGCGTCTGTCACAGCGTCACGCGTCGGGACCGTCACAGACTCCCTGTCACCATCCATCGAGCCCCTATCAAGACCTTGAACAGCACTCGAACAACTTGTAAAGGTACAGCGACGACAAATACGGGCGCTGTGGCTCAGACTGCATTTCACCCATCCCTTCTTTATAATTGGAACCGTCTCTCTACGATCTGGTATGTCTGATTACGACTTCTAATATGCACCAGTGTAACTTTGACTCGAAGTAGGGCTTAGTATCGTGACTAGGCGCCCATGGTGGAGTTACCACAGGACATCATCTTCCTCGTACTGAAGGAGAACTACTATCTGAGAAGGATCGACTCGTCATCTGAACACCAGCCCGATAATCGCCTGCTTCGCTCCTGTGCTCTCGTCAATTCAGTGTGGAGAGAACCAGCGCAGAGCCTTTTATTCAAGTCTGTTGTTTGCAAACCTTGCTTTGCAGATGTCTTTTTGAAGAAGGGCAACAACTTGAATAAATCACCTCTCCAAAGCGTCCGAATCATCGACTTCTCGATGCCCACGTATACCTTCGGTACCAGAGCTTCTGACGAATTCGGCGAAACCATTAGGCTGGCGCTTGAACGATGCCCTTCCCTATACGAGATCATCTTACGGGGTAATGGCATGGGCACTATCTCAGATAAAGTGCTATCCGACATCCGACAACGATTAATTTCCCGTGGGTCTTCGTCTCCATTGAGGTCCCTGCGGGTCCATTGGCGCGATCCTCAAACCATTTTCCCCTACCAATTGGCCTCGTATTTCCCTTCATTACAGTTCCTCTCTATTTCCTTCTATCACCACAACGCGGCCAACCATCACTACTGCTGTAGGCCTCCAATCAACGCACTAAATGGCCTTTCTCTCTTCGAACTCAGGCTGTCCGGCACCCCAGGATCTGCCCTTGGGATGATTTCTCAAGTCCAAATCCCACTTCAAGTCCTCGAATTAGAAGCGACCACTGGCCATGGTGTGTCGATCGACCCTCTCCAACCCCACTACAGTAGCCTACGCTCCCTGCGGCTTAAGCGCTTCACTCGCGCAGAGAGGCAGCTCGTCGAGCAGTGCTCCAACCTCGAGGAGCTCGTGCTATTCGTAGACTCCCAGAGCACGTTGCTCCCAGAGGTCATGCAGCCCTCCCTCAAACACCTACTCATCATGATTTCGTGGAGCTCTCTTGGCCATTATGGAGGGGCAGATGCGCTCTCTGCCTTCATATTGTCCGCGGCCAAGGCAGTTGAAATGAGCGTGGCGCTCGAGACCCTTCGTCTGCGCGGAACGATATGGAACATTCAACTACAAGACTTTTCTGCTTTGCGGACAGCATGCGAAGCGAATGGCGTGGAGTTGATGGTCCAACCACACGCGTCCTGGCCCGTGAGCATATGTCCATCGCTACTTGAAATGTCTTGATTATTCACTCCTTGACGATAGGACGAAATGTGCGTCAAAGCGCTCAACTTCCCGCGAAGGCGCTCGTTCTCGCAATTTAATCTTATGAACGTGTAATTTCTCCGTTGAATAATGACCAATGTGCGTGCTTTGTACTTTCTCGAGAGCGTGGGTAGTGGGTGGGTCCAAGCGTCCTAGCAGTGAGTGTGGCGCAGGGGTATGGGTCCAAAGCGCTTCACCGCATTGGCAACGGAATTGTCACCGTCACGCTCCGGCGCGCCTATAAAGGACCCCAAGGATGTTGTTATCCCTATAACCCCATTGTACTCCGTGACCGTACCCGTGTGCTCTGTCTGAGCTACTTGTTCACCTCCCTTCCCGAGGCATCAGGTTCGGAACTTCCTCTGGCTATTGGTGCGTTGGACTTAGAGGTCTGTTGCATGGTTCCCGTCTAACGGTTCGATGCAGGCGCGATGGTTGAGCTACCACCAAGCATTGTCTTGCGCGTATTGAGAGAAGCCTATTATCTAAGGAAGGCCGACTCTTCATCTGAACACCAGCCCGACAGAAGCTTGCTCCGTTCCTGCTCTCTCGTAAATTCTGCCTGGCGATCGGTGGCCCAGAGCTATCTGTTCAAGAGTGTTGTGTGCAATCCCAGATTTGTCAGGACCTTCTTGGTGAGGGAGATCGATGGCCATGGTTTGAAAGTCATCCTTCTGCAGCACGTTCGGATTATCGACTTCTCCATACCGGTACACTATGTCGACCCAAAGGCCCTTGACGAGTTTGGGAGACTCATGGGGCTGGCATTAGAGCGATGTCCGTCTCTCTATGAAGTTACCCTTCGTGGCGGTGGTAGCAACGCATTCTCGGACGAGCTGTTGTCCGATATTCGGGAACGTGTCACCTCAATGGGCTCTCCGAGCTCGCTACAGTCCCTCCGAATTTACTGGCGCGATCCCCGAACTACATTTCCGTACCGGCTGGCTTCCTACTTCCCTTCTTTGCAGTTCCTCTCGATCTCGATATATGGCGACGACGAATACAACCACCATTTCGGCCCCCAACCACCAAGTGATGCCCTGGCAGGTCTATCCTTGTTCGAACTGAGGCTTTCCGGCACCCCACCGTCCGCTGTTGCCATGCTTCGTCAAGTTCCAAGCACCCTTCAAGTCCTCGAACTGCCTTCACCCATGGGTCCCTTTGCCGCATCAGCGGTAATGGAAGATTTACAACCCCATTACCAGAATTTACAGTCCTTGCGACTCAAGCGGCTCTCACACAGGGATCAGGCGCTCATTGGGTTGTGCTCCAACCTGGAGGAACTGATGGTGTTCGTGGACAACAGGACTTTCGAGTTGCCAGAAGTACTGCAACCTTCCCTGAAGCACCTCCTACTTATGATTTCCTGGAGCTCTTGCTGGGGCCGCGATGGAGAAAACCGGGCTGACTACCTCTCCGACTTCATAGTTTTGGTGGCGGAGACCGTCAAGGACAGCAGCCTTCATTCCATTCGGCTTCGTGGAACCACATGGATCATCTCGCCAGAAGATCTTTCTTACCTGAGAAGAGAGTGCAAAAATAAAGGTGTAGATCTGACGGTCCAGCCGCACGCATCCTGGCCGGTGAGCACATAACTCTCCACCTCTCGCAAACCATATTCACTTCAACTTACAGGACGAAATGTGTGTTAAACCGCCCCAATTCCCCCGTCAACGTTCATTTTCTCACTTTTCCCTCATGGACCCTTAGTCTACACCCCTCTTGCTACATCTTTTATACATCTGCAATTAGGAACTGGTAGCCGACCCCCATCTTGGCGAGAGATCGACTCACTAGCAGTGTATGTGGGTAGTATTAAATTTGCCAACAGTCGGCAACATTGAGTTGCGCAGCGATGAAGTGGTAGCGGCGGTCGCTTTGGGGTCGGAAGACGGTGAATGAGAGGCAAGCAATATATTATGATTGTGACCGTCTTTCAAGTCCCATATTTTGCACGTCAGCCGCCCCTTTTGAAATCAGCCGTCCACCGTGACCAATCATCCACTCGGAGCAAGCCTCTTGTTTACTAGAATTTAGATCAAGGGCACATAGACTCCCACATCAAACTTTGGAGGTTCCGGGCCCTGGCAAAGACGAAGCTGAGACCTCATTAATCATTTTCCGACCACACCATGGACCCTGAGGAATTGGACCCTGAAAAACTCGAGCGCGCGCTCGTTCGGTACCACCTCCGTATCAAGGAACGCTTTCAATCTGCAGTGCTTCTCTCTCAACATTCAGTGCCTAGCGTTGTCTGGGCTGAAGACGCAATAGTTTTTGCTCATCTGGGCGACGTGACTTTATGGGGCGATCTCCAGCTCCTCGTACCGGATCCTCTGGTTGAACGTGCATCCAGAATCATTCAAGAATGCCTGCCTTATGTCTTTAACCCAGAGCCTCTGCCTCGCCTTCAAGGCGGGAGTGCAGGGGACTGGCGTGAAGAGATGCCCAATTATCTCCCTCACTCAAAGCGCCTCACGTTGGTGCGCCCCTCCGTGAAGGAAATGGAATGCGGGTGGAGTCCAAGAGACATCCTCCTTCACCCGGCCTCCTTCTTCCAGTTTGACATCGCCGACACAACTCGCTCCTTTCCTCTAGATCTGGAAGTGCTTCCCGAGAACGTCCGTTTCCCGACTAAAACAGCATTCCTCGACTCAATTGTCGCGACGCTTCTCGACCCACCTCTCGGGTACTACCATTGTATTCTCTGCGGCCACATGGGACTTACTGCTGGAGNAGCTTCATACGCGAAACNATGCGCGGGGGATGACCCAGACGATCCGGACGTTGACTTCCACGTCAACGAGGAAGGTCGCAAGGCCATCGACAACATGAAAGAGGAGAACAGGGGGTGGGTGGAACGGCGCCTCGCCTTTCAACCAAAGTGCTACTCGGGAACAGGTACGCAAGCGCCGAGAAATCATCGCTGCNTCGGGGTAAGCCTAACAGTTCAAGAGGGATTTGCTAATTGGTCTCAGCTAAAGCTAAATTAAGGAANCAACAGGAGAGCATCAGAGCTGAAGCCATTCCCGCTTCCAAAGCCCCCCGGTATCAAGTACGTGTGGTGTATCACCTTGCCGTCAGCTACGTAGAAGCTGAANACCNTTTCCANTATCNCAGAGATCGATGCGTTCNCCNTGAGTACTGGGAAAACCTCCCGCCCCGAGTCGCGTACCGCCTCAGGTTCCAAGTTCGCCAGTGGTCTGAACATTTTTTGTTCCTCGCTATCAGTTTGTCCTTCCCAAGATGCTGGAGAAATNNCGTGANATAACTTAACATCCCAAACGAAGTACGCANATAGATCGATAAGGGGTACGTCGACCAGTCNTCATGNGTGGNACTGGAACTCACCGTTTCGATTTCCTTCAGGCGATTCTATTCGACAAACGCCGCAGGACGTGGTGCCACACTCTCTACTCTTCAGGCGCCCATCCAGAGGATGCTGCGTTGGGTAAGGTTGAAGTAGAAGCCAGGCATCCTCTCGTGGCTTTGCGTTTAATTGCGAATTTGAGTCCGAATGTAGAGGGAAAGCACAGCGGTATAGCGCGGGGAAGCCATACTATATCCCAGTCATACTCGGCCACCAAAACCTCCGCGTTACTCTCTTCATGACGCTGGAATCTAACGTAGGGGAATCTGGATGGAAGGGAGTGCATAGAGCGCATCTGAGGACTGCGCCTCGATTGACGGTGACGGAGGATTGAGAAGCTCAGTTCTTTCTGGAGTTTCTGTGGAATGCTACGGAGCATGGAAAGACCCTGGAAAGTACGTAGAGGTTCAGATGTTCGCTTTCATTTCGGGATGCTTTTCTAGTTCGGATTGCTTTCATATGTTCTCTTTATTTGTAGAAACAGCGCTTTTCGGGACATCACCGAACATGTAGGCTTGCTTAACCATTCATATCTATCACTTTCTATTATGCTCAGTGGAGGGTCTGGTTGCGACTTGGGCGCCGTTGTGAGCCTCCTTCTAGGTGGCGCCGGGGATGCGAGAAGTCCGGATTATTGGATACATCTTGACTATTTGGGCGCCCATACGCTTTACAGCTTTGCTTTCGGCCTTAACTCCCACCCTCTCTCTCTTGCTCTCTGCAGCTCCGAGGGCGCTATTCCTTGCCGGAGGCAAGTATTGTCGTATGCACCCTCCTTCGCCTACTCCACCCGATGATTCAGAGTGAGCTTTGCATAGCTTGAGGCGTGTGTTTATTAGGCGCTAACGACACTTATAGGAGTTACAGAGATTACCCTCGGGGTGTCTTGCACATCAGTGAGTCCCTCCTTCCGCCACATTCGACAAAGCTTGTTCATGGTCTATTCAGTTCAGGGTGTAAGGAACCTACGGCTGGAGGATAATGTAGACCAGGGGGACCTGGATCGACTTCAATGGGCGGACTTCCGCATGGGTCTGAACCCCTCCGGTCGGGATGCAACCTCCTCCAAACTTGCCTTCGAGACAGAAAGTCTGAGTCCCGCGATGGCTGGATTGACGCTAAGCGAGTCTGCGAATAGAGAATGTGCGTGTATCCATTCCTTCGCATATAGGGACATACATCTGAGGCTTGAGCAACAGAGATAACTGAAGATGTACCCCGCCAGGAACAGCCTGCCGCACTTCTACGTCCTGGATATTGTCTGGAAAGTTCACACCCAAGCGTTTCTTTGAATTCCGGCATTTTCCCCCCACACACCGAAGGGCATTCTGTCTCGGCAGATGCCAGTATGAGGCTTCCCGCTAGCACTCCGAACACTTCCTTGACTTCGGTTCTGTCACAATCTGCTCAAGGGTGGTCCGGACTTTAAATACATGACCGGGGGTCCTAGTTAGTTAGTCCCGCCGCCAGGCCGGAACGGAGTTTTGGTACCCCTCTCGCAAGGCTTATTTTTGGCTGTTATATGGCCTTTTTGAGGGAGGTTGGGTACCTCTCTGGTCACCCACACCTCAAAATTACATCCTGACATGTTTCTACATACTGGAACTAAGTTCCAAGATACAACATGAGGTCTAATAATGAATCGGCTCAAGCGAGTCTTGAACTCGGGGCGTCGGCAACCAACCAGAGCCGGATGAAGTCACGTTTTGCATACCGGATATGGAAATTTTGATGGCTTGGCGCTTACGTAGTTAGTTAGTCCGTCTCCTCAAGGGCGAAACCAAGTTTCCCGACCCTTAGTCTGTTATTTTAAGTCCAGCCCACCCTTGAATCTGCTCGCATCAAGCGGCAGCGGAGGCGGAAGCGATGGGGGGCCTCTCCAGGGCAGGCGAACACCATACCTTCACTTGACTACACACAAGCCCTCTTTTCCAGGAAGGCTAGTCATCGCACCCCTTTCTACAAGCCGATTCGGCCACCCTCAATCTCTTCATTCTTCTTCCCACCTACATCACACCGTCCGCCTCATTCAGCCCTCACGCATCCTAGGACCCTGCCAGGCTACCCAGCCTATATCATGAAGCTGGCGGAGGAACTCGGGGAAGGAGATAACGTCTACCCTTTTGTGGTACCTCCTGTTGACCTATTGGTTCCCCGAACAGGAAGGATTCGAAGTGGTCAACCGCTGGATACCCCGTGTACCTGGGGAGGACGGACTTGGCTGTGAGTTGGGGCCATTCCGACCCATTGAAGCTACCCTGGCTGTTATATGGCGCGGTCCAGGAGCTCGAGGGGACGATATCGGGAGTCCAGTTGTCGTTGTGCAAATAGCGCCCGCACACTCAGGTTCACCTGTGACTCCATCGTCCAAGTCAGAGATGATATGCTCTGCGGAAAGGCTGTTTGGAGACGCAGCGCTGTATAGCGCACTCCCTTCACTCTGCGTTATGGCGGTCTTCAGCAAGAAGCTTTGGGGTGGGTTTGTGAGGTCGACTGATGCCACTGCTGAAATGCATGGGCACATGCTGAGAGAGGAGGTTGGGAACTTGGATTGGTTAGGACCTGGTTGGGAGAGCGATAGCCCTGTTGGTGGAACTGAGGGGTCCCAAATGACTGCAAGTAGGCCGGAAGGGAAATCCGTTGTATCTTTGGCGGCCTTTGAGATGCTGGGACGATGCTCCACTGCGCTAAAATTCAATTGTGTCGGCGACCCGCTTCAGTAGTCGTTCTATGTACCTGCGTTGTATCTACTAGTTCTTATCGTTCATTAGACAAGACTGTAGAGTCTTGGTAGAGTCAGGAACGAACAAGTGCCGGTCGTGGTGTCGTGGGAACATTATTATAGGCATGAAGAATTGATGGATGCTCGCCAGCGTTTCGTTCGTCTTCAACGTCCACAACGACGACGGCAACACACGCTCGCCGTCGCCAGCAGCGACCACGCTCCTCGCCATGATCTCCATACGGCGGCGCTCATTATCGCGCATATTCATTCTCGCGTTCACCTTCTTCCTCGCCTACATCTTCTTCTTCCCCTCGTCTTCACACTCGTCCGTTGGAAATCACCAGACGACATTGTGGACGAATTCATGGTGACCAGACTTCTGAAGGACAACCATTCAAATCCCACCGCTGCGCTCAACTATATGCCAAACCTCCCATGCCTCGTACACGACACACTATCCCCACCTTTACGTCAGCTGTTNTGTGCCTACATCTCGACATGGACTCCGTGGTTGGAGCGGTATCGCGGGCACCGGGATAAGAGGAGGATACCAGGGGTTGTCACTGTGCTTAGTGAAACGCTTGCGNTTCTAGCTNAGGACGCGGTGAGCATATATTTATTTACGCTTCTCTTCATTCTGACTGAGTCTGAACTTATCGTCTTGACTCCGTCCTAGGATGCAGATCNCTCATTGGTAACGCGACTCGAAGAAGAGCTGTCGNAATTCCAANCCTTCCTCTATCCCTCTGACGAAGAAGAAGACCCACTTGAAGTTCCTGCNGCACAAACGAANCCCAAAAGTGGCAGCCAAACCAATATTATACAAACTGATGAGGCCACATGAAGTGAGTGGGTGGGCGCGGTCCACAAGGTACCTCACGACGTCGCCCGAATCTAAAGCGACTGCCGAGGTGAATGCNACACCTTCGGCGCTTACCAGTGGGCGCCTAGTGGGCGCTGGGCCAATCGACGCTTGCCTTATCTACGTTGGATCTTGAGTGGTTCGAGGGGACATGCAGTGGGCTATCACAAGGCGACGGGTCGTCGAACGGAATAGCCACAGTCATGCATTATATCGGGTACCGACAGCTTCGTCCCGCCTACAATGGTTCAACTTAAGAGAGACACCAAAGTTACTGGCGGGCAAGATCTCTCTCCTTCCTCACAATATCGGGGAAAGATTATACGACGTATTGGTATGCAGAAAGTTTGCCGTCTAGTGCGTGGCTCCGTTCTGATCACCCGACACAGGCCCTTATGGTTGAGCTACCCCAAAGCATCATCCCCCTCGTTCTGAAAGAGGTCTGCTACTCGAGCAAGGTCAACTCTTCGCACGAACACCGGCCTAATTTGAAACACCTGCTTCGCTCTTGTGCTCCTGTGAATTCCGCCTGGCGAAAGCCGGCCCAAACCCTTCTATTTGAATCTGTCGTATGCAATCCTCGCTTTGTCCGGACCTTCTTGAGGAAGGACGGCGACGACTCGAAGAGCTCTCTTCTGCAACATGTTCGCACCATTGACTTCTTCATGCCGGTACACCATGTAGACCCTCACGCCCTCGACGAATATGGGAAATGCATTGGGCTCGCGCTTGAGCGATGCTCATCCCTCTACGAGATCGTCCTACGTGGCGGTGGTGACAACACATTCTCGGAAGTACTGTTGT
>JANDKE010001582.1:0-13645 GCA_027627275.1 Coprinellus aureogranulatus | reverse complement strand
AGTCGCAGAGGGACTGCGCTCTAGATCAAATGCTTGTAATGCGAATGGCTGTTGCACCTAATAACCTGGGTGGGCATCCTGTGGCAGCAACGACATTGCAAGGATCGGAAATCCTTTGCTACTCTAGTCGCTGGTAAAAATTTCGACGAATATCTTGTACCAATGGTAGATTCACAGAGGAATCATGAGCAACGCCGTTGATATTCGGAGTGCACCAATGATCAGACCATCCGAACGACTCTCGATGAAATCCAATGCCTGCACCTGCCAGTAAGCGGGTAAATCCGATAAAGGATAGGCAGGAACATTGATCGGTTCAATATAATTATCAATTACCTATAGCCGCATGCGCACTGCTGGTTCTGTACAAAGGCTCTAGATCGTGCTCGCAAGGCAGTCGCAATGGCTTGAAAGCTCTCCCACATGAATGACGATCAGAAGCTCTCTATCACAGAATTCTTCGACCTATCCATCCAGTTCCTCAACCCCTGCTACCGCCTCAGCGGCTTGAGCGATCGCTGCGGCGCAGCCCCCACACAAAAGCGAAGTGTACCTTTGGTTATGTATCGCTGCCCACACGCGCATACGCCTCTTGTGTCGCCTTTCCGGGCTACCAAACTTCTTCGTGTATCGACCGTTGTAGACCTGAGACCGTCGTTGATGGCCATTTCCAACTTCCGAGATGTGCGCCCGAGCTCTATCTGTTGCTATAGACGTACCCATTAGATGCGACACCTCTGGACGGGGATAAATCGCGCAAACTTACACTGGGTTGCGTCTGTGACTACACTCGACTCCTGGTAGCCGTCTAGGTTCGCTGATATCACTTCTAGGTCGCGGGTCAAACGCGAGTACCTCTGTGGAAGGCGTCGCTGGCGTGGGGGATTTCTCCTGGGCGCAGGATCCGGCATCTTGTTGACGCAAGGCGATTCTTGGAACGGGTCCACGTCCATACCGGAGGATACCACAGAGGAAGACAACCGAAGCTCGTTGAGTGCACAAGGACCAGCATAGGTTAAACTTACAAAGGATATGGTCCGAATCTGATTGCGACTCGAGAGTAAGATTCTGCAGGGAAGCTGCAATTTCGTTATCTAATGAGTTTGGAGGGGCACGAGAGTTGGGCGAGGATCGATTCGCATCGGAGACAGCCCCCCACTTCGAGAGCAGGTACTCGAAGCGTCTTGGCCTCCGCGTGAGGTACCGCGGCGAGGGGATGTTGAGCCATCTTGGGAATACTCGGGTTAGCAGTACGGTGGCTAGAAGAATGCCGCAGCGGGCACTTTCCTGCTTGTATATATACATAAACACAGGAGGGGCGATCACCGGGCATCACTATGCACAATGAATGGGACTGATTCGACGTTGGCGTTGAAGACTCGGGACCGTATACAACAAATGAATTGTTGTGAGCCGCTCCTCGGCCACGAGTCACAAGCGGTACCATCCTATGCCGCTCGCCAAAAGTACGGGGCAGTGGGAAAGAAATGCGGCGAACACATTAGGTGTAGCACAAGTATCCCTTTCCACAAAGACAGAGCGTTGACAAGAAGTGACGCTAAACGGTAGATTGACACTCAGAGAATTTGGCCAAGGGACCCGCAGCTCGCAAGCGCTCCATTGCCAATTGACCAGGACTTGCAGTCGGCTGAGGGATTGGGTGCAAACGATGTGTTGAGGTGCTGACGATGGCACAATAGGTGCTAGATGTTGTTCAAAGTGAAGTCGCTTCCATGATATAGGCGTGATCATCTCGAGAGGTTTCGTTGTTAGAAATGGCCAGATGACTTCGATTCTGCTAGCAGCTTTCACAGCAAGGATCTGAGCCTCGCGGACGATATGGTGTACCAAAGCTTCACCGCTGCATACGAACATATGAAGGGACTCAGGGTGTATTCAAAACGATGCATAGGCGTAAACTGTCGAGCAACTCACCCTCCGACGCCGTTCAGTCTACGGTATCCTAGTCTCGGGAACTGGAAGAGATGAACTGGATTATACGATGGCTAATCGGGCTCGGGCGTGTCGAGGTACGTCGGAGCTCAGGAAGTTGGGATCTGGAGGGAGAAGTGGTAAAACGCGCCTAGTCAGATCTAGTCAGAGTTGAACGGCGAAGAAGACCAGATACCATACCCAGACCCGTAGTATCCCATGGCTGTGCCATGAGTTGAACCAGATGCGACGTCGGAGTGGCTTCAAACGAGGGAAAAGGGAAGTGTCGGATGAGCCATACGCAAAAACCTCTCTGCAGACTAGGGGCGCTGGATAGAGAAATTGTGTGCATCGACATCTTCTAGCTCTGGGAGGCTCCCCTAGCAATCGTCGTGACAGTGTCGAACCCTAACGCAACGGCCGTGGGCAATCCTCGGCTGCGGGCGCCATAGGTCAGCTAGAGTCCGCGGACGGAGGCACCCTGTGCGTACTCACGAGGGTCATCCACGCATGGTTAGAGAATATGTCTAGGTCGCAATAGTCCCACTCGCAAACGTGATTCTCCCCACTCCAGCACTCCTGATTCCTTCTCCCAGCGTCTCGCTCCCTCACCGATAGGTTGTTCTTGACGACGACTTCGAACCCGGGAGCTGGCGAATTCCAGACAGCTTCAATGGAAAGCCAATTTTTGCAAGGTGTAGAAGTCATTGTAGGCTGAGGGGGGAAACGCAAAGATGGTGAAAGCTGGGCGATTGCAAAAGGCTGCTGAGACGAGTGTGAAGCTGGTTGGTCTCAAATAGTGACAAATAATCAAAGATAGGCTATGGTCTTTCGGCTATATCTCGCTATATGTTTGGCTGACTCAAACACTCACCAGAGCGATTCCAGAGCGCGAATGACCCAGAGCTAAGGTTGGTATACAAGCTTGTACGAGGTACTCCATTTCATACAGCGCTCCCAAGTCGACCAGCGCATAGAGGGCGAAACTTGGCATGACTACGCACATTCTTATTCTAATATTGACAAGAATTGTAACGTCAGATAACAAAACGTGTCAGGGCCTGGGTCCGAGACGTGGGCATTCATGAATATCAATCGTGCCTGCCAGGAAAATTCTCTGACAAGCGTAGCAACGGATGAGTAGACGCTGCAAGTCGAACACACTCAAGCCTGAATTCTTCGAGGTCGAGAAGAGAGCCCTGGCGAAATCGAACCCTTCCTCATGGATCTGAAGGGGCGAACCATCGCACTGGTGTGAGTCGCGCCTGTCCGCAAAGGCCATATTGTGGCACTCAGCACACATCCGCATCATCTGCCGGAACTCGCTCCTGGTTAGACCTGGGCCAAATAGTCGTCCAAGGCGGAGGAGAAGTTCAAGGTTCGAAGGTTTCATCCTGCGAGGGCTGAAAGCCATTATCTTGCAGGACTTGAGGTAGTCTGCGTTGAATTCGAGGGCTGTTATCATGGCATACCAACTCCCAATCAATACACCTCCCAGCTGGAATGAGGACGAGATAACACTCACGGACAATGGTCAGCGGGTCCTCGGCTGTCGGGTATCCGGTGACGGCCTGAACAGCAGGCTCCGAAAAGGTGCTCATCGCGGTCCTGGAACCGTCAGGTGTGTCATCTCGTATAGGGCGGTATTCGGGGGACAAATTCGTACCTAAAGCACGGTGTTCGCTGATTAGAAGGAATTGGATTGCGAATATAAGGTGTGTAACGATCGAGTGGCCAGGCCCTATGCAAATGAGCTGAAGAATCAATGTGAAGGCTTCAGGTTGTTTGTCGCCTAACGTACTGCCACTTTATACCTCCCACACTCATCTGCGGACCACGCAATGGAAATGCAGGTCTGCGGAGTCCCCGGAACCGTACTTGCGCAGAGCTTTGCCGCCATTTCATTTGGAATCACAATGTTTCTGCTGTCAGGAGGAGGATCGCAAGTGGTAAGCGTTGAAAGAGATGTATCGCATCTAAATTCAGTAAGCGGAGACGAGGACACACTAGAGCACATTGGGTCACAAGTTTGACCACCTCCCAGGTAAGGCTACGATGGGGCTGAGGGTGGATGCGCGGGACGAGGGACGAAGTCAGCATGCATGACGGCAATCGACGTGTTTGGTTCCCTTCTGTGTACCAAACACAGGCCTTTTCCGGTTCGACACTTCGCGATGGGGCGAAACCACTTTCGTCCCATCTCACTCTGAGGAGGCACTGTTCTGCTCCTCCGAGTGGGTTTCTGGCACTGTTTTTTTAGCCCACCACTCCCTCACGCCGCCTACCCACGGGCTGTTCGCGTTCCGACTAGCAAGCTGCTCAGGCACACACAACATCGTATTCTGCCGCGTCGCGCGTTGGACCACACCACCCTACTTATATAAATATCATGGTTGGCGTTCGGAACTGGTGTCTTTTACACCTAAGACTGACAACGTGAAATAAAACTGCTGTTTGACTTCATATCGATCTTCCCCATTCTTCTCAAATCAGTGTACTAAAGGCAAAAGATACGGGTGATAGTAGGGAATACTCTACTGGTAACCGTCTGGGTCAGCCTCAAATCGGTGCACATCGAAACCTATATGTTACGAGAAGTCAAAGAGGAGCCAAATGTAAGGGCATTCTCCAGCACATTTGGGCTTGCGGAGCGGCGGTCGTCATGGTTCACAAGATTTCCGTGGGGGTTGGGCTGTCGGAATACAAGGAGCGGAGCGGAAGCTCTTCTGCTACATCTCCTGCAGACGCTATCAAAGCAGGAAAAGGAATGGTAGTCTGCCAGTGCATCGCTGGGCCGCGAGAGCGTTGATTATGAATACTTCCGTCATCCCCGCGGTTTTCAATGCACCCTGTATGAAACACGGAAAAGGTTTCCCGGAACAAAACTTTCCTGCAGACGAGGCACTGGACGAAGGTTGCCCAGAAGCGCGCCTCGGTGATCCCTTCAGAGAGGTTATGAATGAGGTCCTCCCTGCCTTTCTGCGCCTCGAATGGGGACATAGCCAGCAATTCTTTCGTGGGGCCGACAATCAGATTCAGAAGGATCAGACAGCGCATGACCACTCACGTCGACCCCTTCCCCTTACAACAGCCTTGTTCAAGGCCTGATACAACCCTCCGCTACGGGTCAATGACTTGTCGATGTCTGAGATGTATGCCAGTTCCTGGGGTTCTAGCGGATAGTCTGATCAAGAGCGTCGATATATGTCAACATGGCAACGCAAAGACTCGAAAGGGGAGCGCCAGACCTCTTTCGGAGTAGATCTTCAGTCTGAGGCCATCGCAGGTGTAAAACCTCTCAAGATACACTATGAACGACTGGATCAGGAAGGGAATTGCATACGTAAGGAGAACACTCACATATGAATCCGCAACGCTGCTTCGCGCAAGTAGCAATGTACTCCCCCTTCGGCCCATCGGGGTCGCCACTGATAATCTCGACTACCGCGACACGCGACTCCGTGTATGGTTTATTGTCAAGAAGTGCGCAAAGGCAACATGGCGCGCGAAAGATGTGCGTCTTCCGGAAAGGCTCCCAGTCACTGGGAGGGATACGTTCACTTGTCCCCGGACGAAGAGGCCTAGAGTGGTCGCCCCACTACGCTCAGATGGCTTGCCAAAACGTGAAGGGATGAAGAACGCACCAAGGAAATAACTCGAGACACTGCATATCTCCGTTCCAATGTAAAGGGGTTGGTTCCTGGTGTATGGTGGCAATGTGGCGACTTTCTATCTGGCGGATGAAGTGGGCCAAAATCACGCCAATATCAGGACACTGCATTGAAGGGCCATTGGCTCGTCGGAGGTCCATGATTAATGCTGGACCGTTTACTGAAAGCGAGGTTTACAATTGAATGATTGGAGTAGGCGGGAAGAGGGGGGAAACAGGCAACGTAGGGGTCCGAAAATGAAAGTCCTGAGACTCACACATACCGTACATTTATAACTGCCATGGTCCACTTCCGCAGACTCCGTCTCCTAGGATGGTGAGTTGTGACTCCTCTCCAATGAGCAGGGATGACTAGCTCTGTGAAAACGGAAGTCAGACGAAACTCAGCCTGATGTTGTATGACCAAAGTGACAAATTCGCGCCGCCAGCAATACTTTTCGTTCAATCAAGCACTGAATGACCAGGAGGTTCGATGGGTCTGACTCTGGGCAGTCTCAGGTCATATTTCATCGACTGCAGTGCGAGTCTCAGCGCGCGTGCAGCTGAGGTGCAACCCGGTACACTCTTTCATTAACGAGCGGGACGACGTCCTTGAATCAAGGTCAGTCATCCCATACCCACGGCACAGAGAGATTCACGACACTTATCAAATCTTTCTGCAGGCGATCCAGCAGTCGGATGTGTCGGGAGCGAATTTGCGTGGTTAGGCGTTTGGTTTGGAAGGCAAATGCTTCTGTACGGCGAGGCGAGTGCGTTGCTGGTAGCTTTTCTGTCCTTGAAAAAGGCATTTTCAAGATTCAAGATCTACGACGAAACGTACATAGCGGCTAGCTATACAGTGCATCAGAGGATAAACTTAGCTGCACACAGGATCTGGGAACTGGAGTACGTGGATAAAAATAAGTATGACTGAACGCACTGTCAGGGTCACAGAGCAATTCGGACGGAGATCGCAACGAAGGCACCGACAGGTAAAACAGTCGAGGGTTGCGTGGGCCGGTAGGAGTCATAGCGATGAGAGGTGTATTGAGGGCCATTTCAAGTTGCTTCTTACGAGGTGGCTTCTTTGTCATTTAACGCAGTGGGCTGGCAGGTGTTGCACTGCCAAATCGAGCCATCCAACTGCTTTCCAAGCCTCCGGACGGTGCATTGGAAAAACCTCTTCGACCGCGGCCCTGGCTCCTCCTGTGGCCCGGGCCATTCATGGATGCACCATCCAAGCGCTCGAGCTTCGTCCAGGAATCCTTGCCTCCACCGTGTGCATGCTGGATGGCAATCGGGACTAAAGGTTTCTGAGCCGCACTGCCGGGCGTCAAAACGTCAGCTCCAATTGGTAACCGAAGTATCCTGCACGAGCTCACCGACTTGGCATGAATAGTATGGTATAGGGAGTCAAACCAGGCGATACCGCGGGGTGGGTCATGATCTTCTGGCTGGCTCTCTGGTATCGTTAGGAATGGCCGTACCCAGGAAGCCACGTCGCAGTCTGCTAGCTCAGCAAAGGACTCTTCGCGTAGGTAATCTACGAACGGTCGTGGCCTGCATAACCAGTAGTAATGGTGCCTGACAAAGGATCGTGATGGCGGATGTGTGAGAGAACGAAGCAACATCAGCTCAGATCTAAATTTGAGGAGGTCGTCCGTTGAGACGAAGGGAACCTTGGGTCCTTTGTCTAAGCCCGCCCCAAGGGTCCATTAGCCGCTAGTGACAAGCAGAAGGATTGACAACGTACTTTTCAGTATACGGACAATTCTTTCCGAAGCAAATGAATGCCAGTCACCCTCGCTTACATATTGCACCCCACTTCGAACCTCCGAGGTCAAATAGTCGGTCAAAGATTTATGATAAATCGTGACGGGCAAAACCCGGTCTTCGTGGTGTGGGACGGACAAAAGGGAAGCGAGGGGTGTGAGGATGTAATTAAACTCTCCTTCTATCTCCTCGAAAAACTTTCTCCAGAAGTGCGAAGCTAGCGGATTCCCAACAAGATTCTCGACATTCTGAAAGCATTGTATCCACATCACGGCTACACGGGGGTTGGGACTGCGAGCGATGACGTGGGCATACAATGCATCCAGCAACGCAAACGGGTTCTTCGCCCCATCCTTTGCTCGTGCAACTTGTAGGATGTCGTCTAATTGCTTCTGTGGAAGGCCTGATCCTACGTAGCGAACGATAGTGGAAGGGACAATGAACTGCCCTGAAGACATCTCAACGAGTTGGTCAATGTCCTTCTTGCCAGGCCACAAGATGTCGGAGATGCCAAATCGGCGTCGGATATCCGCAAATTTCGACTGGAGGAAGCGTCTGATGTCGGCGTCCGGATTATACTTCGAGTCCAGGAACAGGGTAATAGTGGAGTCTTGAGGGGCGTCGCCGAAGAATTCCTTTATGACACGCTCGGGGCGGCTAGCAATGAAAATGCGGAAGGGGAAGGAGGGGTCGGTGGCAAGGACAAGGAGTACCTGGAGGATTTCAAGTTGGTCGCCTTCGTCCGTCCGCTGCAGCTCCTCTCTCTCAGTTTCGTGGTGCTGAACCGCTTTCACTTCGTCCAATCCATCGAGAATGATACCAGGGGGCCAATTCGACGTATCACAGATTCCCTGAATCGCACGAAGAGGGCCGAGGATGAGGCACTCGGCTTGCTCCAAGATGCGCTTTCGGAAGATCGATGGATTTCTCTCGATCGCAATGGAGAGCTGGGCCTTGTACTCATGGAGGGAGTCGAGTAGAGCGAGTTGATACGCCAGCGTCGGAATGAGATACTGCTTTGACCGCCGATTCGCCGAGCCCAGGTACGATGAGAAGAAAAAGCTCGCAGCAAGGAGCCCACAACTCTTGCATGTTTCCGCAACCGATCCCACTACGGCCGTCTTCCCGCATCCTGCTGGCCCCCCAAGCCATATGATCTTCTTCGACGGCTGGAGTTTGTCACCATCCCTGATGAGACCGACAATCTCCCCCTGAATAGCCTCCCTCGTCTCTGGTGCACACGTCGGCGCGTCGCAACGTTCGTCGGAGTCGTGGGCGGCACCATGCGATACGTGAGGGTCGAGATCTAGCGCCCAGGGTCAGTGAATACGAAGGAATCATGAGTAACGAAAAAACGCTCACATTCGAAGACGGTTTTTGAGGATCCAATGCTCTGCATGCTGGTGATGTTTTGCTGCCCGATGCTAATGTTCCCAGCGTTCGGATAAAAATTGACATGACCATGCTTTGGGGTAACGAGGGCGGAAGACGAGGTCGCTGGAGAAGGCGCTACCACAGGCGCGGTGTGATGGAAGTGGTGTGGTGTGCTTTGCTCATTGCGCTCCTTGTCTCCGCTTGTCGGGGATGCTTGCCTTCCATCCTTGGGCCGTCGGAGACTAGCCTTAATCCGGCGGCGGAGGCGACTTAGCCAAGCCATGGTGCCCTTGAGCTCTGAGGCAGACCGACAGAACAGGAGTTCGACCGGAATGGGGGGAGGTACGTGTAGTACAGAAGAAAGAGGCGCTGGAAGCGCGGTTGTTCAAGCCTCGCGGCTTCCTCGTGTCCGCCATCCGTATCTGGGTTCCTTCCATTCAGATATGAAGTGTGCCATCGCTGAATGCAGCGTTTCATTTAAGCTGGAGGAATGAAATATTAATGTGATCGTGGCGATAAGCACCTGGCAGGAATGCTAGAGACAGCGTGAAGCGCATGAGGTGAGATAGTCCGTGCTGAGAGGAACACAGTAGAGTGTGCATTGACGGTCGAAGGTCGTTGAACATGCTGAGATACAGCAAGCATGAGTTTAGCTTGGCTTCGAGGTTCGTCGTACTAACCCCGGGCTTCTCGCTTCCCCTCAACCCGAGGTTTCACATTGAGGCTGGTCTGGGATGAGTAGACAGGACGACGAAACGAAAATATCGACCCTGTCTCCACCCTCCAAGTCCTCAGGTACTCTCAAGTCAGAATTTATCGACTGCGGCACGCATCGTAGTCCAGCGACAGTACTCTAGCGGCACAGGGAGTTACCAACTGAGAGTAATCATAAGTCGGTGGAAACCTGGGGCAACCTGTTAGACTCAACAAACGCGAGATATACCGCGAAAAGCCACACCAAATGCAAACGCAATACCTGACAAGCCTTCCAACCTTGTCCCAGAGCATGCTGTATCTCTCCTTCCCCATATTCAATTTCCTCTTCATCAATATTCTTCCATCCATCATACTAACCCCTCATACTGGACGACGTTGTGCTCCTCTATCCCATCGAGAGCACGTCCAGGAGTACTTCCGTAACACACCGACATGGGTCAATCAAATTCGGCAGATCCCCAGCCTCAGGAGCATCTGCTCAGCATACGCTGCGTGCTCGAGGGCGACAAAGAGTGAGCTAAGCGAAGAAGATGCAGGTTAAGGTCAAGGAGCAGCGCCGTGGCGGTGATCGGTATGGCTGGTGTCCAGCAGGACCCCCCTATATGCCTAGGTACCCCCGATCTTTATGCGACGAAAATGGGTTGAAAAATCGGCTCTCCTCCGATACTTATGCGCCGAATTGGGACCAATTTGGGGACCACCTCCGATATTTTATGCGTCGTTTCTGGACCCGTCGCCCGCGACCTCCGATCTTTATGCGCCGAAAATGGGTGACCTGAGCAGAACCTCTCGATGGGGTTCAAGCCCTGAGTGAGATCTCATCCGTTAGTTTCGATGGCCTCCTTTGAGTCGTGCTTATACAAGACAAGCCTGGCCAACTGTAAAATTTACTCCAAGAGGATGAAGCACACTGCAAGTTCTCAGAGCCGGGGACGATCGCATGCGCTTTCTCAGCGTGCGGATTTGTGTCGGTGGTACTTATCATATTGTGCCACGCAGGGGTAAACTCTCACCTTGACCACCATGTCCTGTGCGGTCATTCACCCTCTCTCTTTGCGTATCGCTCCCATTGAACCAGAAAGGCGATGAAAGAACGAATCTATCGGTTCTCTGCCTTCAGAGAGCCTGTCTCTGGCCAGAAGACCGAACTCTAAGCCTCAGTCTTCACCTGCCTTTCCTGCCAGCAGTTGACGACATCGACATATGTTCAAGTACCTCGAAGTCACCTCCTCTTCTCCCGGGTTCCTGCTCTATCGCTCGCGGCCAGCCCGACGCCTGCGAGACTTCCTTCCCTTCTGTACGGCCCCAGGCGAAGGATCCCAGTGTCGATGAGAGGCGTACCACAGCGCTGGCGAGACCATGGTTCCAAGAGAAACACACTGGAAACATGATGGAATGATTCTCTGTGTTTCCTCCTGGAAACACGATAGAAACATGACTTGGACCATCTCTTTGTTTCGTGGCGAGCGGACGGTCCTGCGTGTTCCCTCCATGTTTCCGTCAAAGGCAGGCTGAAAACATGTGCCGCCTTTGTCGTATGTTTCCAGGGCTTCTCCTTTGGAAACACGGTGCCACCGGCGTTGTGTACATGAGTTTTTAGTGAGCCCTAAGGTAGGAAAGTCGGCGGGACTGACCTCCGTCCTCAGTTGTTGAAGAGGATGTCATTTGGGCGGTGAAGGCATTCGTCGCTATTGGCTAGGTCGGTATTCCGCAAATGTGGTGTGAGGAATCCGACGTCCAAGTCCTGGGAGTCCGGATGTAGACAGAGTGTCGGGAGAACAAGAGGTGGAGTAAGCGCTCGGCGAACGCGAGTGAGGCGGGGGTATTGAGAGTTCAGTATCAGTGACTTTGTAGGGCGATGGTTAGCGACGGCTAGGACTGCAGTTTGGGAGGAACGAGCGGTATACGTACTTGGCTTACTCTACACACTCATCCACAGCTGCCCAAACCGTTCGAGAGACGTCTCGTTCGACTTGAGAATTAGATCTTGGGTGTGTGCGGGAGGCTCTAGTCCAAGTGCCGAGCTCGAAGGTACCCCGAGAGCTCTAACTCTACCATCGCAGTGTGGAGCACCACCTATCATCGGCTCGTCAGTTTCTGAGCTACGAGAGAGCGGAGGGAGGTAGGACGACATACAGCAACTCCCATACCACCGTTCTCAAGATCATCTTGTGACCTCTTCAAACAGCGAGATCACACCAGCGACACCACGGAGGGGGATCGCAACGGTGGACTTAGTTCTCAGAGGTCCTGAGTCAGGACTACGAGGTAGAATGCCAGAAGTTGGTAGGACCCCCCTATATGCCTAGCGAGCCCCGATCCAAAAACCCCCCAAATCGCCAAAATTCGTCAATGCCCCTTTTGGGAATTTCGTCGCATAAGTATCGGGACCTCTATTTTCGGTGGGGTTTTCGTCGCATATTCGATCGAACCTCCACCAGACGCATTTTCGTCGCATGGCTCCCGCAAACATCCAGGAGGCAAGTAGTAGCTGTATATTCAACAATAGAAGGTTCAACAAGTGTGATAAATAAACAGATTCGGAGGAAATGAGACGGGAGTAAGGACTGTTTCTAGTCGTCGAAATCAGGCCCATCAAGCCCATCGCTCTCCTCGCTCTCCTCCTTCAGGAATACAGAGACGGAGATATCTTTACCTGCAATGAGGGCTTGCAAGTTCCTAACACAGGTGGACACAGCTCCCTTGCGGCTACGGAGAGTGGAGTAGATTGCAGTTGAGGCAGAGCAGAGATTGACTGTATCAAAGATGTCTCACGAGCGACCCATACGATCCGTCCGCCGCTGAGCGTGCTCGGTCCACTCGAAATGACGGTTCCATCTCAACCTGGCCGTACATCCTCGACGTGTGGCAGCACACTGAACAGCACAACCCCCATCCATCAATGTGGAGTCCACATTCCCATGGCATTGCAGCCTCCGAGACCGTGCGTAGGCTGAAACGAAGTTTGTGTGGTCGAGAGGAGGAGAGGGTCTTGCGGGAGGGTCTGGTAGGCTTTAGCGAATCCTAGTACATCTTCGTGGGTGGATGTGCGGGACGCACGACCGTGATCGACGTGTTTGGTTTCCCTCCGTGTACCAAACACAGACCTTTTTCGACGCTTCGCGATGGGACGCGTACTCTCGTCCCATCCCACATTGAGGAGGCACTCTTCTGCTCCTCTGAGTGTTTTTCCGGCGCATTTTTTGCGACGCACCACTCCCGCCCACCACCAGCGCCTACGCATGGCCACTCAGTCTGGCAAGCTCCGGGCTGTTGGTCTCTGGGCGTTCCGGCCAGCAAGCTGGCCCAGGCAAACACAACGCTATCGTATTCTGCATCGCGTGCAGGACGACAGTGAGACGGAGAACCCTATCTTATCGCTGCATCCTGTCCCACTACGTTGCAGTTCCTCATCTCCCGTTCCTCCTAGTCTCGGTGCTGACGCACGCTGGATAGATCTTGGAAGTATGCGCAAGAACTGCATAATGCAGCCGCGAAGATTCTGTAGTGACGGAAGGACTACCGAGGTCTCAATAGCTCTATCCGAGTTGGGAGAAAGCTGTCGATCGACGTCAACGTGGCACATTGCAGTTCGAGGTGTCCTTTCGAAGCGTAGCCCATACCTTCGTTCAGGGAAATTGTCCCTTATCCGCGTCGGATGGGGGTCGAACACGAACAGGACGGTCGTCTCGGACCAATGCACATTCTGCACCGTTCTCACTTCCACCACATCGAATCAGTCGGGACGGGTCTCATCACCCCTCTTCATCGCGCTTTGGCCCCCGTTCTGAGCTCTTGATCAAAGCCTCCCGCTCTTCTTGTTCGCTTTCCCGCCTTTCTACTTTCATTAAATAGCGCCACGTATATTTTCGCGTCCTTTATTTGTGAATGCTGTTCGCCGTATACATCCCTTCCTTCTCCAAGCTTCTAACGCGTCTATCAGTCCGTATTTCAACTCCTTTCGATCCTTCCTTCTGTATTATCCGTCGTCCTTTTTCTCGGCTCCTCTATTCACCTCGGAGCTCCAGGCAAATTGGAGCGTTACGACGTGTTCATAAGAGCCGAATCGCGACGGTCGCACCCACGAGCGGAGCACCAGGAGGACCAAGTGATGCGTCGGGAGTCTCCTGCGCCTTAAAGGCACCCGTTGGGCACCGAGACTACCGAGCATCAAGAGGATTCGGACAGTTGGGAAAGCAA
>JANDKE010001581.1:0-13660 GCA_027627275.1 Coprinellus aureogranulatus | reverse complement strand
CAGTGCCGGTGCTGACATTCTGCGGACAAGTTGCGCCGTAATTCTTGCCTCACATATATCTCTGGGGAGGCTTCGGCCTTGGCATTCTGACAACATTCTGTACTATCTCAAATTGAAACTGACATCTGAGTCAGGCAGACTTGTTCGAGTCAAAATGCCTCGGATAACCTGCCGCGCTTTGCGTCGGCCCATTTCCCACAGGTCGCCATCCTTCTTCACTCTGGTTTCTGCAATCTCATGCTTGCATCGCAGCGAACAAGACACCTTCCTCCTCCCCAACTAAGTCAAAGCTCGACACCGGTGTTCGTAGTCGCGTCGCTTCTAAGAGAGCGGCCTCCAAGCAGGTACCGGTCTCTGAACGGTATACCCTGGGGTTCGAGGAGCGTAGTAAGTTTCCCTGCCGCCTCTCGTCGATCTAATGACAAATGCAAAATGTTATACAGTCCCCGTCTACGACTGTTGCGAGGTGCCCGTTGACTTCTCCAAGGACCTCAAGAACATGAGCACCTTCCCTCGTTGGGAAAAGGAGATCCCTATGAACTCCTTCGTCGTCGTTGGCTACACAGTGTCTGTCTTCTGGACTGATTCTAAGGGTTGGAGCGTGTCTTTCAATATTCAATGGGTTATTATTCTTGGTATTCCAGATAATGTGTAGTGATATCTTACATACATCTGCCTTGTTCATGCGTAGGCACATATCCTCGTAAATCAAATATGTTTTCCCCCTCGTACCCAACTCTTGGTCTCGACCGCGGTCTTTTCCTATTATGACTGGGTCACATGTCATCATTGACGGGCCTTTGACGGCAACCGTTGTTTCTCTCCACTCCAGCTCTCTCCTTCTCCTCTCATCGCCCTGCACCGCAGTACTCCTCACAATGCTCGAGATACTTCATCGTGACTGTGACACATTAGAATTGATACCTGTTTCAACCGATACCGATACCGATACGTGGTGGTCTCCCTCTCTCTTCGGAGGAGGACCCGTCGCTCCCAGAGTCTTGATGTTGGCCGACCTTTGGCCGTATGTTCAACTTGAATCGCAAGATGCTTTCGCGAACTTGGGTACAGCCTTCGAGCTTATCAAGTACGCTCCTGAAACAGCGATTGCAGGTCTCATCGATGAGAACCCGGGGTCTTTTAGTGTTCCTATGCCGCTTCACACCATCGTCCTCCACCTGACCGTCCCTGAACTGAAGTCTATGGCAAAGGTTCACAATGAGCACTATGGTCGAGGCGTCAACAAGGGTACGCTTGTCTTTCAGCTCTTAAGGCATCGGTGCGCGGCTTGCGAACGGTACGCCCCTTTGTTTGTCCCGCATCAACCTAAGAAGTCAAAGCCCTCTCCGCCCACCGTCATATCTGCTGAGACTACACAGCAGTTGATCCAGTCATTGAAACCTATCTCTTACGACATGTTCTCTACCTTTGCTGACATTCCTCCGCAGTCGGTCGATTCATACCATCGTGGCACCCGGCTCTCAGCCATTGTTCGAGAAGGCTCTCTCTTCCCAGCAGAGTCCCTGCAAGCACCTCACGCCATCGTATCTGATGCGGTACCTTGGGAATCTCTCTGCCACCACACGTCCAGAGCCAGTGTGGATTTAATTGCACTTCACCATGGTATCAAGCTCCTCGCTCGGCTCAAGAAACCCGAAGCGATCGAGGAATTCAAAAAGCATGTCTGCGTGGACTGTCCCCGATACTCAGTTCTTTTTACCCCAGTTCTACCGGTGAAAAGGGTTCGTAAGGCAGCAAAGCGGTGTGCAGACCATATCGAAAAGGTAGTGCACGCCATAGTGACAGACACCCCCCCAATTGTGGCCAGTACGGCGTTCCCTCCCCCTCCCTTGTCAGCAGATACCAATCGGGATATAATACGGGAATTTTGTGCTGACCTAAAGCCGACAGCTTTCGAAGAGAGTGGTTGTGCTGTTTGCGGACAGCTGAAGCTTTTGACTGACCTCACCCCTCTTGCCAACATTGACTGCTCCCTAGATCCGCTAGTTGAGCTTGGACTCGCTAGGAAAGAACGCCACAGCTCCGACCAGCCAATCGAGTACGAAACAGGTCCAATCTTGGATCGCGCACTGTCGGCAGTCTGTTCTTCGTGTTTGCATGGCTTGGAAGATGGGAAGCGCCCTCGTCATGCGTTGGCGAATGGACTGTGGATTGGCGAGGTTCCACAAGTTCTCGCAGACCTCACCTTTGTAGAACAGCTCCTGATCGCCCGTGTTCGCACTAACAGATATGTTGTGCGTATATCTAGCGGGCACTCGAAAATGGTGGGCAATGCTATTTCCTTCACTCAACCGATGGCCAAGCTCTATCACATGTTGCCTCCTACAAGAGAAGACTTATCGGAGGTCCTGGCATTCATCTTCACTGGGATCCAGCCTCCAGGGGATGAGCTACTCGCGAGGACCCCGATGCTCGTTCGGCGCAATGCCGTTGCTGCTGCCCTTGAGTGGCTGAAACTGAATCATTCCGCATACAGTGATTTGGCTATTGATTACAAGACTCTGGAGTCGTATCCCCTGTCTGGGGTGCCTGTTGACATCGTCTTCAACAAGTCCGTTGACGGGATGAACACCATCGTCTCCGCTACCAGTATCCACGAAACTGAGGAAGAGCAGGGCTCTGAGACTGGCCCCATGCCCCTTCAAAGTCAACGGATTGGTTGGAGACAGGCTTCATGACATGACCACTGCCGCAAGGACTTCGGTTGCAGCGTACCACTTACGGACAGGCGGCCATATACTTACGATCGGTCACGCTGACGAAGCGGAATCGATGTATGACAATCCCAGTCTCTACCCTTCTATATTCCCCTGGCTCTTCCCGTACGGCTCTGGGGAACTTGGGTCTGCGCGAGTACACGGCATTATTTCGGAGCGCCGCCACAAAAAGTGGTTACTCCTCCACCACGACAAGAGATTCCAGGTGGAGGCACGTTTCGTACTTATCGCCTTCAACCATGAGCAAATAAAGGCGGGCTCGACAGGTTCAACCGTTGCTGCCAAGAGAAGCAATTTCCACGACATTGTGTCCAAGGTTGCTCGTTTGAACCCTGCGGTTCTGCGGAATATCTCTCATCGACTACAAGAAGGTGAGCGGGTCACTCCAGAGACACAAGAAGAGAAGGATTGTTTTGCGGTTCTGGATCAGGTCGAAAACATATCTACTAACGTCTTTGGTTCGATGGCAGGGAAGAAGATGATGAGATCGGAGTTGTGGTCGCTCGTGGGGTACATGGGGTGCTCCCTTTCTTTGGTTCATTACACTTTTCTCCCGCTTGACACCCAAAACACCCCCCTGTGCTTTTTACTTTTGGGCTGGATAAGAAAGAGAAAATTTTGAGCCGGACTTGGGAGAGTACCGAGAGCATGCATACATCGTGACAAAAAATCCTGTGGCAGGCGCGCGCTTTTTCCACTACCTCGTTGAGTTGCTGATCAAGCATCTATTGAGATGGAACGACCCTCAGCAGCGTCGCGGAGTGTTTGGACATACCGCTGCCTACTACGGCACGGTCGAACAGCAAGGCCGGATGACAGCTTCACCTTCACATGCTGATCTGGGTGGCGTGTGCTCTCAGCCCCCAAGAAATTCGTGATAAGTTGATGAGCAGCAATTCAGAATTCACAAAAGAGATCATTGAATATCTCGAGAGCTGTCATGTTGGTGAATTTTCGAATGGGACAATGGAGGAGCTGCAGGAGAGGCTTGAATTCCCTCGAGTCCCGACGCCAGGTTCGCGGCGCGTCCCTAAACCGGTGTTCCGCTTCCCCGATCCTGCTACGCAGTTTCCGGTGCCACCACCTGAGAACCATTGCCTGGACTACCATGTCTGTGATTGCTCTGAGTGTGAAGCAGTTCGAAAGTGGGAGGAACACTTCTCTTTCTCTGTAGACCACGTAGTCTACAGGTCCAACATACATTCGTGCTACAATAAGGTTGGCGTGACATCGGCCAACGGTGAATATAAAGAGCATGTCAGCGGTAAAGGGTGTATTAACAAGGATGGGATATGTACAGCACGCTTTCCACGCAAGCTGATTCCCGCGAGTTGTATCGACCCAGATGGCCATATTAATATGAAGAAACTTGAGCAATGGATCAACACAATCAATAGGACCATGGCCTACTGCTTTGGCTGCAATACTGACTCGTCCTCGTTGCTCTCCGGTACGGCTGTGAAGGCTACCGCCGGTTATGTCGCTGACTACATCGTGAAAATGGGACTGAAAACTTACGAAATATTCTCGTCCATCTACGACGTCTTCGAAAAGCAGACAGGCATTTGGTCCGAGAGTGACTCAGATCATCAGGCGGCACGCCGATTAATCTTGAAGATGGCTAACTCCCTGGCGGGAAAGATTGAGATTGGCGGTCCAATGGCTGCCATGTACTTGTTAGGTAACCCAGACCACTATTCGAGTCACGCCTTCGTCCCGCTGTACTGGAGATCATTTGTGATGTATGTTTGGAGAGAATGGGCAAACACACTCGGACACCTAGATGATTCACCACAGGAGCCTACTGTGAAAAACAACAGCTTTGAGGTGGATTACGATGAAGAAAGAGAAAACGACATACCACTTCGCGGAGGACGATGATGACGAAGAAGATATGGTTCTGCTTACCCGGGGAAACGGCAGAATTCTCAGCAAATCTAGCGTTGACGATTACCGACTGCGTCCCGCTGAACTTTCAGACGTTTGCTTGTACGATTGGACTCAGTGCAGCTTGCGCAAGCCTGTCAAAGGGCTGAAGAATGTCCCAAATGACTTACTCGTCTATGAAGAGCCCCATCCTCTTCGCGACACACATAGAGTCCGGTATGATGTCCAGAGGGTCAAGACAGTTGTCCCTAACCTTTTGGGTGGATACATTCCAAAGAAGGATGGCGACGATCGCGAATTTTATTGCAGCACTATGCTCACGCTTTTTGTGCCGTGGAGAACGGGCCTCGAGCTGCGAGCATCGAATGAGACTTGGGAAGCAGCATACGAGAGGCGCACCTTTTCATCTCACCATTCAAAGATCATAGCCAATATTAACGTCAGGTATGAGTGTTATGATGCTCGCGATGATTACCATCACCAGATGCGCCTCCGTGCAGCAGAGATCATGAAAGATTCGGAGAGTGACGACGAAGAAGACGCGCCAGACTTCGACGGGACTGATGAGGTCCAACTTCCTGACGATGACGACGCACGTGGAACATGGTCGCAACGCCAGGCTGAGCGAATGAAAGACATCGAGGCTGTCATGCAGTCCGCCGGCTGGGTCTCTGGAGATCCTTCGACGGCTGTGGCAACGAAGGCAGCCTTTTCGCCGGAGAGGAACATGACTCCCAGAGATTGGCGCAATGTCGTGTCCCAGGAGCGAGAGAAAGTCCTAAAATCGAGGCTACCCAGCCAGATAGGCGCCAAACATCTACAGGATGACATGGATATCGATCTACGCCTGTTAAATGATGTGCGCATTGTGAAGGGTTCGTACCTTTTGGGGGAATTCGCCACACTGGTTGACGATCATGAATATAAATCGGCGTTTGATACAGCTGTCGGTGAGTTCTCGCTCAACAAGGAACAGTTGCGAGCGTTTAGCATTGTAGCAAACCATGCTTCGTCGGTTGGGCCGGAGCCTTTGCAGATGTACGTTGGGGGTATGGGCGGCACTGGAAAAACGCGGGTCATTGACTCTTTGCGGAGGTTCTTCAATATTCGAGGCGAAGGACACAGAATGGTAGTTCTGGCACCAACTGGTGCTGCAGCTTCTGTTATAAGCGGATCTACGTATCATTCTTTTCTGGGCGTGGCCACGGGAGAACGGCGTACCTATGCTAGCAAATCGGGTAAAGCCCTGGACGATGCACGAGCGCGGATGAAAGGGGTTGAATATATATTCATCGACGAGATATCAATGATATCTTGCCAAGAGCTGTATCTCATTGTAGAGTAGAAAGTCGCGCTATACCAGGACTCGAACGCGCGCGCGTCTATATTAGATAGCTTACTAAGCATCGTTCGCCCTACGTACTTACGATTTCTCTTTCATCTCTTACCTATCATCTAGTTATCTTCAGTCTCAGTCTCTCAAGTTCACTGTCAAGCACGAAATCTATTCTTTTCTTCTTGTCTAGTTTCAGCAGTCAAAGCCAGTCCCAACATCTCGGAACCCACTTCGACTTGGGAACCGATCTCGATCAAAGCACGATCCGAACGCGTCGACAACTACGCCCACAGCGACTCGCCAAGCTACATCTGGAGCCCACCGCGATTATCAAAGCTTCCTTAAGCTTTGGTAGTTGTTTTGACTCGATTTCGACAATCTTTTCCTTTGTGTATTCACGATTTCTTGGGGTCCGCCGCCGAGCCGAGGCCGAGATGTCGAGGGCGTCTAGTGCCCCGAACGTCAAAGGAGAGTCGTCGCGTTTGGAGCCAAAAGGAGGCTCAGCATCGTCGTCGAGGTCTAGGAAGCCTCCGCCAGAGCCGTCTCGCGTCCAGCCTTTGAGGCAGAGTGCAAAGAACCCATTCCAGAACCCAGGTACCAGGCACCCTCTCCCTGTTCATCCTCGTCTCCAGTTCCCCGATCCCGTCGTTCCCGGTTCGTTTCCGTCATCGTCGTCAGCAGAGCAGCCCAGTCCGAGTTTCCGAAAGAAAAGGGCGACGTTTCGGCGAGCAACGAGCAGGATAGCGGTTCAAAGGAGGGTTTAGAGTCCAGAGAGCCAGAGAAGAGCGAGGAGACGCAGAGAGCGGAGAACGCGTCCGATAACGAAGAGAGTGCGTCGTCTCCAGAGCCCAGTAAGCCCAGTTCAAGTTCCAGTCCGTCCGAGAGGAGAAACGCGTCGAAGATCTCGTCTTTTCAAATTCCAAGTCCCCAGATCCGTACCATCCAGTTCCACAGTCCCCCCAGTCCCCCAGTCCAGTTCCTTCCGAGTGGTTCTCCCTTTCGCCTTCCGTTTTCGAAGAATCAAGTTTCCTTCAGTTTCTAAAGCAAAAGCAGTCCGATACAAGCAGTAACGAGAAGTCCGCCATGGCAGGAGACGCGACCCTATACCAACAGTGAACGTGAAGCGGAGAGGCCTTGCGGGGATGCCTGCTCCAGATAGCAGTCGAGCCCCGTACTGGAACGAGAAGGAAGCCGACTTCGAGGACTTCCTGGATCTGTTCGAAGAAGTGGCGGATGGTTGTGAGTTGGATTCGAGCGAGAAGGTGAAGGCGTTCGTCAGGTACGCGCCGAGGGACCGTATCAAGGAGTTTTGGAAGACGTTGAGTGCGTACGAGAAGGGGGATTGGGCTGCGATGAAGGAGGAGCTGATGGCAGCGTACCCCGGGGTGAAGGATGGCCGGTGGTATATGATCGACATGTTGGAGAAGTATTGCGGCAAGGCAGCGCTTCGTCCATTCCGAACTGAGTCGGACGTCGTCGAGTACTACCAGGGGTTCCTGCCGATTGCGAAGAGACTCATCAAGCAACGTGTTATTGGGGAAGACAAGGCGAAGAAGTATTTCTATCGTGGTATTCATGAAGAGTCTCGGGCGCACATCGCACTACGTTTGGATATCCTCAAGCCTGACCGCGATGCCCTTTCAGTACCGACTATCGACGACGTCTACAACGCCGCCCGACATATCTATTCGAACAAGCGTCGTGAGGGTGAGAGGTGGGATCCTGTTTCGTTGAGAGTAGAGCAGGCAAAGGGGCGGTACCTTCGTGGAGGCAGGTACAGTAGGAGTCGTTCAAGGAGTGAGGATCATGTTCGGGGAAGGTATAGGGACGAGAGGAGGTCGCGTTCAAGGGAAAGACATTGGGATAGGTCTAGGAGAAGGGATCGGTCGGGTGGGAGAAGGAGAGATAGGTCGAACTCGTGGATGGATTCGCTTTCGAGGGAGAGGTCAAGGGAGAGAAGGCGTGGACGTTCGAGGACGAGGGAGAGGAAACGCGAACGTTCTAGGAGACGCTCGGGGTCTAGGGGACGCTCGAGGTCGAGAGAAGGACGTTCGGAGAGAGGCGGTCGGTATGGGAGGTGGTCGAAATCGAGATCGAGGTCAAGGGATCGTCGTAGGGGTAAGGAAAGTGGTCGGGGACGTTCGAGGTCGAAGTCCAAAGAGAGGGGGAGAGATAGGGACAGGGAACGAAGGCGTTCTACGGAGAAGACAAAGGAGAGGGAGAAATCGAAGGAGGTAGAGGTTCGGACGAGGGAAGTCATCTTGGGGGTGAAATCGAAGGATCCCTTGGATGAAATCGACGAGTTGACAAAGAAACTCCATGGTTTGAACGTTACTGACGTCCATTATGCGCAGATCTTTAACCGACTTGCTCATATTGCCCCGAACGTCGCCCAGTACACTCCGAAACCGCAGTCGCTCGCTTGGAGTGCCCCTTCGACGCCGCCACCCTCGTCTGTCTATTCCCAGCAAGCCTCGCCGCCCCAGAACGCTTACCCGCCTCCGAATTATCCACGTCAGCCATGGGGAAGCCCTCCGAACGGAAATTTCGCACCTAGAGGTCCGGAAGGCTGTCATTTCTGCAGGGAACAAGGCCATGTCGTCAGGGACTGTCCGATCGGTCAAGCGTACAAGCAGGCAGGCCGAGTGCAGCAGAACTCACAGACACTTCGCTTTTTCCATGCTGACTGGTCTACCATCGAACGTAACCCCGGAGGAATGCGAGCGGCCGTCGATTTGAGGTTCGGAGGTCCCTTGGAGGTTCAACGTAACCAGCAGCCGCAACAGAACGCTCCGCAAGCCCAGAATCCGAATTTTATACCTCTGGGTCAACAGGCACCTCGTCAGAACGCCTCTTCGTCGTATTTCGAGTGCGTTTCGGTTTCGGAAGTCCACGCGTCAATGGCAGAGCTTAGGGAACAAGAGAGGAAGAAGGAGAAAGGGAAAGCGAAGTCAGTCGAAGTGGAGACCATTGCGGAGGCGAAAATCGAGGAGGTTATGGAGGACGACGAAGAAGAGGTGCTCTGGGGTGCGAACGTCGAGCTGGAGGCGTTGTGGAACGGTGGAGCGAATAGAGGCGATAGAAAAGGCGGCAAAACGAGCTCTGGTGACGGCGCTTTCACTTACGAATCCAAGGCTGACGATCCAACAGTGTCTAAACGAATTCTCGAGCAAATCATGGGTAGCGAGCTCAACGTCAAGGTCAAGGACTTGCTGGCTTCCAGTCCGGGTCTGAGGCGAGAGGTTTGCGAGCTCGTACGAACGACACGAGTCCCAACAAAGCCAAATCCGCCTCAACCTCAGCAGCAGTCGTCATCGTCGTTTGCGGGCGCTTATTCGATTACAGTTCCGAGCGGCGTCGACTTGGAGTTTGTTACACCTCAACGAGAGTTGCGCGTGCGTATGGGGAAAGGTGTGGAGGACTATGGGGTGTTGGACGAGGGTTCGGAGATAGTGGTGATGGTGATGAAGACTGCGAATGGGAGTATTGAGGAGATGCAGGGTTGTGCGGAGTGGGTGAGCGTTTGGGTGGATGGCTTAGAGACGTGGGTGCATGCGTTCGTCGTTCCGGACGCTCCGTTCCGTCTTCTTTTGGGTCGTCCATGGCAGAAGTCGGTTATGTTGCGCAAGGAGGAGACGAGCTCGGGTGTCGACATCACAATATTCGATCCGAAGGACAAGACGAAGGGAAGGCGAGTTTCAACAAGGGAACGACTTAGATGTGGTGGTGGAGGGTGTACGTTGATGTATCGGAGTGTTGCGGACGTGGTAGAGGCGTGGAAGAGCGAGATGGCGGGTGGTTTGAGTGCGAACGTGGCGTTGGAGAGTGCGGCGAGTCCGAAGGAGGATTTTTGGAAGCGGGCCTTCATGGGACTAGTCTTGGCGAGCATGTCCTCTCTTCCACCTTCCGATTCGACGAAGGCTCTCATTCGCTCGCCTACAAGCCCGTTCACAAGAAGGTCCGAGGAGTGAGGACAGAGACTCCACCCTGGGCGAGGATCGAGCGACGATTTCCAGAGGATCCGCTGAAGTCGTACGTCAAGCTCACCAAGCATCCGAGTGGGTTTCGTCCAGGGGAGAGGCTGACGGAGGAGCGGTGGAGAGAGTTGGGTATCGAGGAGAACGAGTTCTTGTGGCCGGAAGAGAGAAGGTTAGCAGCGGAGGTGTTGATGAGGAACGAAATGGTGTTGGCGTGGACGGAGGATCATCGAGGGGAGTTCAGCAAGGAGTATTTTCCGGATCTCAAGATACCAGTCTTGGAGCACCAGCCATGGCAAGCGAAACCGATGCCTATCCCACCTGCAATTCGAGAACAGTTTATCGAGTTGGTCAAGCGGAAGATCGAAACGGGCGTCTACGAGAGGTGCAACAGCGCCTATCGACACCAGGTTTTCGCAGTGGCAAAGAAGAACGGCAAGATTCGGATTGTTCATAACCTTACTCCGCTGAACGCCGTTTCGATTTCAGATGCAGCCCAGCCGCCTTTGGTCGAGTTGTTAGCGGAGCAGATCTCGGGAAAGGGTATCTACACTGGCGTTGACCTTTACGTCGGGTACGATCACCGCACTGTTCATCCAGACTCTCGAGATCTACTTGCGTTCGACACTCCCTTGGGTACGGTTAGGCTCACGAAGCTTCCGCAGGGTTGGCAGGCAGCAGTTCAGATTTTTCATGGTGACGTGGTGTTTATTCTTCAGTTCGAGATGGACGTGGCGCCGAGTTTTCTTGACGATATTTTCATTCATGGGAAGGTGACGAGGTACGAGTTGAAAGGTGGTGGATGGGAGGTGTTGGAGGAGAACCCTAAGATTCGCAGGTTCGTTTATGAGCACTTTGAAGATGTCAATCGGATCCTTCACAGGCTTAAGCATGTGGGTGCTACGATTTCGGCGACGAAGTTGCAAATGGGCGTTCCGGAGTTGAAGGCATTGGGGCAGGTGATGACGTACGAAGGGAGAAAGCCGGATATGGGGAGAGTTGCGAAGATTGAGTCGTGGTTGCCGTGTCAGTCAGTTTCGGAGGTGCGAGGGTTTTTGGGTACGGTTGGTACGGTGCGAGTGTGGGTGCGAGGGTTTGCGGAGATAGCGAAGCCGTTGACGGAGTTGTGCAAGAAGGACGTGGAGTTTGTCTGGAGGGAGGAACATCAAGAGGCGATGGATAGGTTGAAGAAAGCGGTGGTGGACTGTCCGGTTATTCGCCCTATCGACTACAAGTCCGAACGCGAAGTCATTCTGGCCGTCGACTCGTCAAATATCGCATGCGGCTTTATTCTCCAGCAGCTCAACGAGAAGAACCAACGAGTCCCTTCGCGTTTCGGTTCGATTACCTGGAACGACCGAGAGTCTCGCTATTCGCAGCCCAAGCTCGAGCTCTATGGTTTATTCAGGGCGCTTCACGCAACGAAGTTATGGCTGATCGGACTTCCAGTGTTTACGGTCGAGATGGATGCGAATTCGTCAAAGGGATGCTCAACAACCCGGACATGCACCCGAACGCAGCAGTAAATCGGTGGATCGCAGGTATTACACTGTTCAATTTCAAGTTGGTGCATGTTTCAGGTACGAGTTTCGTCGCAAATGGGCCAGATGGACTTTCGAGGAGGAGAGGAACGAAGGATGTGGTGGATGCGTTAGCTGAGGGTGCGGATGAGTGGTTGGAGGAGGTTTTGGATTGCGGAGTGTGGGTTTTGGGGATGGTTGAGGTGCGCGAAGTGGCGGAGGTGTTTTGGAGTGGTGTTTTGAGTGCGGAGGGTGCGAGCGGAAGTGGAGATGAGAGTCTGAGTGACGATGAAGCGAGGCTGTTAGAGGTGAAGCGGTTCTTGGAGACGTTGGAGAAGCCGGAGGGGTTAGCGGGACAGGAGTTGAAGCGGTTTTTGAAGAGGGTTTCGAAGTATTTCGTCGCAGGGAAGCGTTTGTGGAGGAGAGAGGCATCGGGACGGCACCAACTCGTTCTATTCGACAAGGCGAAGCGTTTAGAAGTTATCCGGGCATGCCACGACGAGATGGGACACCACGAATTCTGGTCAACACGCAGGGCAGTCGCCGATCGCTTCTGGTGGCCGAAACTCGATTCCGACGTCCAGGAATACGTTAAGACGTGCCACCAGTGTCAGATTATGCAGCAGCGAAAGGTAGTCATCCCTCCGACCGTTTCTACGCCCGCTCCGCTTTTCAGCAAGGCCTACATCGATACCATGCACCTACCGCCTTCCGGAGGCTGCAAGTACCTCGTTCAAGCACGTTGCAGTCTTTCTCATTGGGTGGAGTGGAGAGCCTTGACCTCGGAGACTGGTAGGACACTAGGCGAGTTCATTTTTGAAGAGATCTTGTGCCGCTGGGGTTCGCTTTCGGAGATCGTCACCGACAACGGTCCTCCATTTGTTGCAGCTCTAGACCACCTCAAAGCGAAGTACGCCATCTCCCACATTGCAATTCGCCCCTACAATTCGCAGTCAAACGGTTCCGTCGAGGTCTCGCACAAGTCTATTCGCACAGCGCTCGTAAAAGTCTGCGACGGCGATATCAAGAAGTGGAAACAACACGCCCCCGCTGTCTTTTGGGCAGACCGAATTACCACTCGCAAGTCCACCGGATTTTCGCCGTACTATGCTGCGCATGGCGTCGAACCCCTTCTCCCCTTCGACATCACCGAGTCTACGTTCCTTTTCCCCGAGTTCTCAAAGAAGTTATCCGATTCCGACCTTTTAAGCGCCCGTGCTCGGCAGCTAGAGCGTCGAGAAGAAGACTTACAATTACTCCATGAACGAGTTCTCAAGTCCCGCTTCCGTTCTATCGAACAGTTCGAACGCATTCACAAGAATACCATTGAAGAGTTCGACTTCCAGCCAGGAGACTTTGTACTGGTACTAAACAAGAAAATCGAGAAGGACGTGGGCAGGAAAGCAAAACCAAGGTACTTCGGACCGATGGTAGTGGTGAAGAAGCTTGAGGGCTCAGGGTATTTGCTGGCGGAGGTGAACGGAGCAGTTTCGAGGTTGAAGTTTGCGAGTTTTCGTTTGGTGCCGTATCACTCGAGGTATCCGGATCGAGTGAAGGTGACGGAGTTTGTGGATGACGAGGAGTTGCTGGGATGAGTGGAATGGGTAGAGGAGAGGTGCAGATCAACTGGGACAGTTGATATTTGAAGTGGGGGGAGATGTAGAGTAGAAAGTCGCGCTATACCAGGACTCGAACGCGCGCGCGTCTATATTAGATAGCTTACTAAGCATCGTTCGCCCTACGTACTTACGATTTCTCTTTCATCTCTTACCTATCATCTAGTTATCTTCAGTCTCAGTCTCTCAAGTTCACTGTCAAGCACCAAATCTATTCTTTTCTTCTTGTCTAGTTTCAGCAGTCAAAGCCAGTCCCAACATCTCGGAACCCACTTCGACTTGGGAACTGATCTCGATCAAAGCACGATCTGAACGCGTTGACAACTACGCCCACAGCGACTCGCCAAGCTACATCATCGACGAACGGTTAAAGCAAATCACAGGATTGTTCGACGTACCCTTCGGAGGGGTGAGTGTGATTGTTGCCGGAGACTTCGCTCAACTTCCTCCTGCCCGAGGTCCTCCGCTTTACAGTGGGGAAGTAGCGAAGGTGCAACTTCCCCGTCCACCTCAGTCACCCGGCTGACCCAACCTCTTAGGTTGTTGAAAATGCCTCAGCCAGCAACTAAGAGGTGCCAGCCATGGG
>JANDKE010000158.1:0-34728 GCA_027627275.1 Coprinellus aureogranulatus | reverse complement strand
GTGTCACGTCTGCCAAGACTGGAGGATCATCGCCCTCGACACCACGGAACTGTGGACACACATCGAAGTTCACACACGGACGAAGCCCCGAGTTGCTGGACTTCATCCGCGCTAGGACGAAAGGACTTCCAATTATTTTGGACATCCACCATACTGGTTTATTCCGTGCTCGAGACGCTATCTTCCGATTCTTTTCTGCGGATGCTGGGCAACTCAGATCAGTAGCATTTTTCGACCTGGGACTGGGTTCTTCGTAATCCCAGAGAAGTCGAACTGTTTAGGCAAGAAGCAGCTCCTGCCTCCCAACTGGAATCTCTGCAGCTCATTATCGAGGGTGACGATCCGTGGGCTTACCAGACTATACAACCTTTCTCCTCTGGGGCGCCGAACCTTCGTCATTTCGAGGCGAAGGGTGTCATCATTCCTTGGGGTGCCGCTATACTCAAATCTGCTTGCCTCACCCATGCCATCCTTCACAACACACCTCATATTGACAGCGACACGATGCGAGATATGATTCTCCTTTCCTTTCGTCCATTCTCCCCCAGCTGAAGACGTTTACTTATCGGGTACTCCTGGGGCCATTTGGGATATGGGGGAGGCACCCAAAGAACAAGGGCTTCCATCTGTCGAGCTTCCAAACCTCGAAAGGCTTCACATTATTTCAAGAGGCTTCCGGCCACTCTCCCTCCTGCTGAAAGTGATTCGTCCTCCACAACGTGGTCTAAAGAGTGTGGAGGTCATCTGCAAGGAAGAAGCCGAAAGCAATCTCCAAGCGAGATGCGACTACATCAGCTTGGCTGAACCCTACATCTCCCCCGACCATGTGGAAATTGGGTGGAAAAAATACGAATATACGGACAATTGGAAACCAGATGACCAAGGTTTCTTGATTGTTTGCGACCATCAGCGTATCAACATCGACCAGGACACGGCAGAGCTTCAGTTCAACTTCGCTGACTTCCCATGGATCACCCTGAATACGGGTAAAGAGTTCCCTTTCCCTGCGCACGGCTCTGGTCTACCTCGAGTCCCTTGGTCTTTCGACACCCTTCGCCATATCGCCTTTGGCGACGGAATCGTTGGTTCCATCCCTGGAGCTTTCTGGGCTGAGCTTGGTGCCTTGCAAACACTGGAGATGGTGCAGTTCAAACGAGCGGAAGTCAGCCTAATACGACCTTTCCTGTCGACGATGGCTGGGGAAGGCGAGCGAATGCAAGAAGGGAGGCGGTTGGTCACAACGAGGGAGCCATTCCCCGCACTTCGAGCTCTCCTCTTTGAGTCGATGAACATCGTCACGCGTTCTTGTCTCTCGGATCTGCGTCAACTGGGCTGCGATCTCCCCGAAGTTTGGGACCAGATGGATGGGCCCGATGTCTACCTAAGATTCGTTGCTTCTCAGCTCTTGGCCTGGCGAAATCGGTTGCGTCGCCGTCTGGACTACCTTTGCTTCCATGGCAAGGTCCTCTCGCCTCAAGACGGGGATTTGGCCTATCGCCAAAGCTCCACTTTCAAGGACGTAAACGAGGAGGTTGTAAAGGACCTCAGGCAGTCGGCGAAGCATCTGGTGCTCTGTTCGCGGTCTTGCACCAGTGGCGGCGACGTGTCCCAAGTACTTACCACCCATCACCCTCATCTTAGTGCCTAAAACGTCACAATATCAGCCACCTCGCTATTTGGTCCCTGCTGTACATTCCGAAAGGGTCACTGCAGACATGTATTGTTGCACTTTCACAATCGAAGCGCTCGAGCGATCTCTTCGTAACGTTCGCGAGCCTCCGCTTCCTCCACCTCCCACCTGATCGTCATGTCAGCATCAAGCACGAGCATTTTGTCTGCTCCTTGGCTTATCCAATCGCCTTTTTCCATTTTATAACTCTCCTCGTCGATCGCATCGAGCCATTTCCTGGCTATCACTTGTTGCTTCTCGGTCAAAGATGGCAAACGAAGTGCCCAGAGTGGCCGGTCAGTCCCGTGAGTGACGTATCCTGGTACGTATACCGCACGATTAGTCTGAGGTTCGCTGTACAGCCAGAAGCGAGGGTGCTCACCCAGTGGCCTTCCTTGCTCTGGAGTCCATCGTATCTGGTAACGCAACACTGGGAACCCACCGGCTACCAGATCCCGAGCCAAGATGCGCACAGGAAGGTGGACTTGGAGAAGACTGAGCAATTCACCGAATCGCCTCTCCACGTCCTCACCCTCCCTATCGAACTGCATAACTTCCGCTACAAATTGTGGTGAAAAGTATCTCTCCAGGTTCGGAACAAAGTCGTCTGTCGACGAAATTGGGTGGGCTATGGAGTAGAGGTACCACTCGTCTATAACTTCCCCAACGACGACGAATTTCACGCCATGTTCCTTGAGCGCAGCGGCGAAAGACCCGTCCCGTTGACGTTCCATGGGTCCAGGAGATACCTTGATCCAGTCGCTCGACAGGCATCCGCGGAAGGTACCGTATGGACCGAGCTTCTCCTCTTCAATGACTTTAGTGATTGCATTCCAAGGGACCTTCGCTGGATCTTTGAGGGTTTGCACAACGTCCTCGGCGTCAGGGTCCAGGCCCAGTGCTCTGCACAAAGCTTCGAATTGGGGGCGAAATTCCTTAGGTGACTTTGGGTCCATCCTGGCGCGGACGTCAGTAGGGGTTTCACCGCGAAGGGATGTGTTATAAGGACGTACAGGATGGCGTTAGATTGGAGGACTGCGGAGGTGAATGGAGCGGGGATGCATTCGGGCAGATTCGCAGCGTGATGTAAGATCTGGTGGACTGAGTGCGCTCCTGCAACGCCCGTTAGATTTTTCACGGAATCAAAGAACCGCGCATAATACCTGCTGATAGGCCTGTTATCTGAATGTTCTTGGGATCACCTGAAACCGCCTGAGGTCCACAATTCCAGTGAAAGGTGCGAGCTGACTCTTACCTCCAAAATAACCAATGTTTTCCTTTATCCATTCAAGGGCGAGCCATTGGTCCTTGAAACCATAGTTGCCTGTAAGACTGTGCTTGTCCGATGCTAGGAATCCGAAGGCGGAGAGTCGGTACCCAATGTTCACCCACACTTCAGATCTCTCTGCAGCAACGTATTGCGCCTGGGAAGAGAGAGAATGGGGAGACCCAAATTGAAGGAATCTACGAACAGGGTTGAGTAGACAATGCGCATGAGAATGGTGACCTTGCAGACCCTCCATGGATATAAATTTTCACCGGAAAGTTGCTTTGAAATGGCCAGGAAGGCGGAATATATATGTTCAGGAACAAGCTAGGCAGATCACGACCTGAGCACATGGAAGAACGCACGGTCAGGAAGAGACAGCTTACGGGTTTTCGGTTGGGGCACCTAAGCCAACTTTGTCCTCGAAGGAGCATAAGCCTACGCGATACTAAAGCTCAGGTCTGCCTCCATGATCCCTATGTGATCAACCCTTACCAGCAGCCTGTCCGTCATTCAAGGGTTGTACACCATCTAATCTACTTTCATTTGGAGCTCTTCCCTGTTGACAGGTGCATACTTACAGGCGCTCTCAACGATGCATTTCTTGAATTTGTAGTCATATTCGGATGGAAGTGGCTCGGGGTCTTCAAACCGCCGTGGACGCAATGCATATGGTACCTCTGCGTCAAAGGGTAAGTACACTCAGCCCATGAGAAACGTATAGGCGTACCTAAGAATACGTTCGAACCATTGCTTGCCTTTCCACCTTTCACAAATCCGTATCGAGTCTGGACGGCCACCCCGTCCGAGCTCACAAGCTCCTCCTGGACGTGGACGCTGGACATGATCTCCTCTGGAGGGGAAGGAAGGAGAACAAAGGTCACTAGGCACTCAGCGATTGCTCGCGGTATTCCTTCTACCCAGCGGTTTCGAAGAAGATCACCTGGCCATCGAACTTGCGAAGCCATCTCGCATCGAATTCCTCCGCATCTTTATTACCCGGTCGACAACTTAAAGTGCACTCAGTATCAGAAGTGTGGAGTTTCCTTCGCAGCCATGAGCCTGCAGCCCCCTACGAGGTCCTTGAAAAAAGGATGGTTTCCGGAGAGCAGGGTGAATGTCAACGGTCAAGAGCAAGAGCAGTAACAACCGCGCAGAGCCGACCCTGATGTCGGCTTGCGGCAATTACCGAACCCCCTATTGACACTACTCGCGGTCTCACACATCTTGGACTCGACCGCCATGGTCAAACTGCATTCAACGCTCGTCATGAAGAAACTAGGCTTTTTCTCTCGTTCTATCACTCTGCGTCTTCGTGGATCCATTCCGTGACTAGAACAACGCGGTCGCTGTCAAGAGAAAATGAAAGCGTAATCGATCCAGAAGGCGAAGAGGAGATAGAGGGGTTCCGAAGGAACCTGCGTCCATCCTTCACCCCCAGTGAAAAGTCCGTTGAGCCGGGTCTAGCAAGAACGAGCGATCAAAATAGAATCAAGCGATATCAAGCTGGCGATAGGTTTGAACTTAGACAGACTAAAACAAGTGTCATTAGGCCGGAACTTCGCTGGAGTCCAACTTTTAGAGAGTGACCTAGCTGCGCCGAGAGTGATGGATAGAACTAGATTCACTCGATCAAGCTATCTCCGGCTCGACGGACTTTTCACTGGGCCTCACCCGTTATACTTAAATACCCATCTTTGACCCCGACATCGACGCTCTTCTGTACTCACCTGAACCATGCCATTCGCTCTCAAGCTACAGAATTGGGGTGTCGTGCTGGTTGCGACGAGCGTGTTTCTCTACCTGAGAAACCAATCAAGAAGAAGACGCCAACCTCTTCCACCGTCTCCGAAAGGCTGGGTTCCCCTTCTTGGTCACGCCCTCCAGATTCCAAAGAGCCATGGTTGGACGACCTTCGAGCGCTGGGGAAAGGAATTAGGTGCGAACCATGCAGTCACGGCAGGGAAAATGTCGCTCATAGCATTTCGTCCTACATAACGATAGACTCTGATATCATATACCTTGACGCTGCTGGCTCACACTTAGTTGTCGTCAATTCATACCAGATAACCAAGGACCTACTCGACTCACGGTCATCCATTTACTCTGGCCGCTCTTCCTTCGTCATGGCGAATGAGCTGTAAGCAGTTGCACTTGGTTGGCCTGCGAGCTGTCTAATGCCCTTTCCCCTAGGATGGGGTATGACTGGAGTTTGCCAACCCTTCCTTATAACGCAAAGTGGAAGGGCCAACGGCGCATCTTCTCCAAGTTTTTCTCGGCCAGCAACCCTTCGGCATATCAGCCACGGATAACAGAATTCGTCCGCCTTCTTCTCCCCAAATTGCTCGAGAACCCGGAGGACTTCTTAGCGCACATCAAACAGTGAGTCTGCTCACCTTCAGTCTCGTTATGGACTGCTGGTGGGGCAGTATGGTTGGGGGAACTGTCACATCACTGGCATACGGCATCAAAGTACAACCGACCAATGATCCAAACCTCAAACTTGCCCAAGATTCTCTCGACTCTGTCCTCGAGACACTCCTTCCTGGGCGATTCCTCGTTGACACGATCCCCGCTCTCAAATACCTGCCTGAGTGGCTACCGGGAACAGGCTTTTTCCAGGACGGAAAGCGTGGGCGGAAGACAATGACAAGGCTTCTCGAATTACCATTCGCTGAAGCCGAAAAAGAGATTGTGAGAGAACTCGTGGGCCTACTCTCGTGCTGTCCTGATCATTGCTCAGGCAAATGGCACAGCCCGCCCTTCGCTCGTCACAATGGTCCTCGACGACGTCCGCGAAATGACCGATCCGGCCGAGATAGAGTACACCATGCAACAATGCAAAGAATTAGCAGCCGTTTTCTTCGGTGGTACGTAACCTCCTTTACCCATTTGAAGCGATTACCCATTGCTAACACTCAACTCCCACTCTGCAGCCGGATACGATTCAACGCACGCCACTATCATCAACTTCGTATTGGCTATGATATGTCATCCAGAAGTGCAGGCGAGGGCGCGGGAGGAAATAGATAGAGTAGTTGGACATGACCGCCTTCCCGGATTCTCCGACTACGAGGACTTATCATACCTGAGGGCTGTTCTGAAGGAAAGTATACGGTGAGTATAAGACAGCGCAGGAGGTGAGCATAGCTGACTCATTTTCCAGATGGAGACCGGTATCTGCGATAGGTGAGGCGATCTCGGGTGTTTCACAAATAGTGAGATGCTAACGGTTCTCGCGCTCAAGGCCTACCTCACCTATCATCGCAAGACGACATCTATAACGGGTACTTCATACCCAAGAATACACTAATCATTCCCAATCAGCGGTAAGTGCATCTATGGTATCCCGATGAGCGCTTTGCTTACCATCTACTTCGGACAGCGGCATGTTATTCGACCCAGACATGTACCCTAACCCAGATGAATTTGTCCCGGAGCGATTCCTATCGTCCGACGGCAAAACGCACAACCCCTTTGTCTGCGACCCCCATACAATCGCATTCGGCTTTGGACGCAGGATTTGCCCAGGGTTTCATATTGCTACGGCTGAACTGTTCTTGGCGGCTGCATCTATCCTCGCGACGTTTGAGTTGAGCAAGGCGAAGGATGAACGGGGGGTCACCATAGAACCATCACTCGATGTCGCCCCTGGACCGGGGATTACATCGTACGTCTTTTCCTAGTGAGAGTCCTGAAATACGCGAGAAAGCATGGCTAAAGTACCCTTCGTCCTTGCAGGCATGCACTAGATTTCAAGTGTTCCATCAAGCCTCGAAGTCGGAAGGCGGAAGAGCTAATCCACGCGACTGCCGCTCAACACGATGTTTGAATGCTTAAAACCTGCGAGTCCTTGTTCATAATCACCTGCGAAAGCTCACTGGGCAGGAATAGATTGCTAAATGAACCCCATGATTCTTTGCTTTCCGGTTTACCCGTCTCAGGCAAAGTAAGTGGAGCGCTCAGGGATCGTAGTATCGCAAAGCGCCCAATCAGCGATGCCGGGGCTAGTAATCTATGGTATCATTGCTTCATTGCTTTCCTCCCTCGCCCGTCACGGTAATTTTAGGCACTACCACAGTTTCCTCGAAGTGCCACACCCCTGAGACACGCTCATTGCGGATCGCGCTCATCCGGTCCATGCGAACCGATAACGAGATGCCCGGGTTCCGGCACCCACCATCACAGGCAGTCCTCATTGTAAAGTCACTCATATAACAGATGTCGGAAAGCAAACAAGAATACAACAGGACTTCGTTCCGACATAAACATCCCACCTCAGCCTTCAGGTGACAACGCGATCGCCTCTTCGTGCACACCCAGCGATGCCGTTCTCGGTCAAACTGCTGGATTTAATGGTGATTGCGTTCGCGGGGAGCCTCTTCCTCTATCTGAGGAACCGTGTTGGGAAGAGCCGATACCCTCTCCCACCTTCTCCTAAGGGGAGGATGCCCATCCTAGGCCACTCCCTGCAGATGACAACAAAGAACATATGGGCCGCATTCGAGCGCTGGGGAAAGGAATTGGGTGCGTACGAATCCCAGGCTCTTCGTCTGAAGGACGCATTGCTAACGTCCTTCTACTTATCCCTAGAGTCTGACATGATATACCTCGATATTGCTGGGTCACATTTCATCGTTGTCAATTCGTTTGAAATCACGAAGGACCTCCTCGAGTCGAGGTCTGCGATATATTCGGGCCGCTCGTCGTTTACGATGGTGAATGACTTGTAAGTAGTTCTCTAAAATAAGCAAGGGAACACCTCTGATTCCTTCATTCCAAGGATGGGATACGACTGGACAATGCCGACACTTCAATACAGTGCGCAGTGGAGGTCTCAACGTCGTCTCTTTTCCAAGTACTTCTCAGCCAACAACCCGTCCGCATTCCAGCCAAGGATTACGGAATTCGTGCGCCTCCTCCTGCCTAAGTTACTGAATAACCCGGATGATTTTGTGGCACATATCAAGCAGTAGGAACACTTTTTGTGAACTAGTGGTATGATCTCACCGCTGCACAGTATGGTTGGCGCAACAGTCACATCTCTCGCATACGGCATGAAGCTCCAGCCGGTGGACGATCCGAATCTCAAACTCGCCCAGGACGCGCTAGATTCCGTCCTCGAGGCTTTTGTCCCTGGGCGATACCTGGTCGACGCCATTCCCGCTCTCAAGTATCTTCCCGAGTGGCTGCCAGGCACGGGTTACCTACAGGAAGGGAAACGGGGTCGGCAAACGATGATGAAGCTCTTAGAAGAGCCTTTCGCCGAAGCTGAGAGGCAGCTCGTGAGTTATGATCAAACTATGCCTTTCTTACATAGCCAAGCTTAGAATCACCCCCTCCAGGCAGCAGGAACGGCTCGCCCTTCCTTGGTCTCAATGGTCCTCGACGACATCCGCGAAGTGACTGAACCTGAGGAGGTTGAATCTACTATCCGACGATGCAAAGAGCTGGCAGCCATATTCTTCGTCGGTAAGCTTTTCCATTGAAGCCTTGCATAGCTGGTTCTGATTCTCTACATGAACCAGCGGGGTATGACACTACGCACGCTACCATCATCAACTTTATCCTGGCCATGGTGTGCCACCCAGAAGTCCAGGCGAAGGCGAGAGAGGAAATAGACCGCGTTGTAGGGCACGAGCGTCTGCCCGAGTTTTCTGACGAGGAGAATCTCCCTTATCTTGGGGCTGTTCTGAAGGAGCTTTTTAGGTGAGCATTTAAAACAACAATGCTCAATCTGTAACGGGCTAATGGCTAACTTTCGGAGATGGAGACCGGTTTCCGCGATGGGTAAGAAGTCTTTGTGATACGAATGACAACATAACCTCATCTACACTTGATCCAAGGTATACCGCACCTGTCCACGCAAGACGACCTTTATAATGGGTACTTCATACCAAAGAATACTCTAGTCATAACAAACCAGCGGTGTGTCAGCCTCCTCCATCAGTTTCCCTAACTTATTCTCATGAGACGCCTTGGTAGATGCATGTTATTCGACCCTGAAGTGTATCCCCGCCCGCACGAATTCATTCCTGAGCGGTTCCTGTCTCAAGATGGGAAGACGCATGATTTATCCGTTCGGGACCCCAAAAGCATCATGTTTGGGCATGGCCGCAGGGTCTGCCCAGGATCTCACATCGCCACGGCCGACCTTTTCATGTCTGCCGCTTCCATCCTTGCGACGTTGGAATTGGCCAAAGCAAAAGATGAATTGGGCAATGTAATCGAGCCGTCCTTGGAGGTTAGCGCCGATGTCACTGCTGCATTAATGTGAGTTCAGTTTCTGATGGTCTGCACGATGCTCAGGTTGTTTTCCCTTTCCCAGCCACCCGCTCCCTTTCAAATGTTGCATCAAGCCTCGAAGCAAGAAAGCGGAAGATCTGATTCTCTCTACCGCCGCCCAATACGATGCCTGAGTGGTAGCACTGCACTCTGGGACCCGCCTTGGCTCGACGAGGTAAGGTACGGCGGCTTCGAAAATGTGGGATGGGTTAGTTGATGATTTCTATCATCCAAAGATCCAGCGCTGCGTCATCAAGCAATTGGAATTTACACGCAACTTACGTGTTACGATTTGTGAGCTTGCGGTTCAAGATGGTATACCGCAAGTTCTCGGTCGAATCAGTCGCGACGCTCACTGGCTGAGAATAGATCTGCTCAACGCGTCGTCATCACAGAGTCCCGGAGTTTCGTAAATGGCGAAGTCGATTGCAGCTGACTGAGAGTGGACGCACGATATTCGGCATCAGGTAGAATTGACTTGGCAGTGACACTTCTTGACTGCAGGGCGTCTGTTCAGGTAGACTAAGTGAAGAGCCCCTGCGCTAAAGGATCAGAAAGCCGTGAGATTGAGCAACTACAACTTAACTCTCTTTCAAGTTCGAACCCCCTTGACACGGCTACATACTCGGCACTGCTATCAGACTCCCACGGCGAAGCCTTTCTGCGCTGCTCATTGCGGATTGACTGTATCCGATCTCATCTCAGCCGATAACGAAATGTCCGGGTTCTGTCGACGGCACTCCAACATGTAACGAACGGCCCCTCCTGGAAGAAGTATTTATATGCGGACTCTGGGAGGCAGGCGAAGGGAGCACTCCACCCCAGCCAATCCAAGTAGCGAAACGGGTCGGTGGCGGCTCGCTCTTTCTCTCTCCCTACCCATGCCGTTCTCCCTAAGTCAGCAAGCTATAGCGGCAGTGATTGGGTTCGCGGTGACCCTCTTCCTGTACCTGAGGATCCGCACGAGAAGAAGCCAATACCCCCTACCACCCTCTCCGAAAGGTTGGATCCCTATTCTCGGTCATGCCCTTCAGTTCCCAACGAGCGGCGGTTGGACGACATTTGAACGCTGGGGGAAGGAATTGAGTACGTACAGAACCCTTTGCTATTTGTCTATCAAAATTGTGCCACTAACGAGCTCTTGTTCGAACCGTAGATTCTGACATGATCTATCTCGATATTGCTGGCTCGCATTTCATGGCCGTCAACTCGTTTGAGATTACGAAGGAATTACTCGAGTCCCGTTCCCTGATATATTCAGACCGCACGTCGACTACGATGGTGAATGAGCTGTAAGTAAATACCAATTGACCTGGCAAGAAATTACTCACCACTTCCGATCTAAGGCTGGGGTGCGGTTGGACAATGCCGCTACTCCCGTACAACGCGCATTGGAGGGCCCAGCGTCGCATCTTTACCCAATATTCTTCACCCAGCAACCCCTTTGCCTATCAGCCTCAAATCACGGAACATGTCCGCTTCCTCCTACCCAAATTGTTGGATAGACCAGAAGATTTTATAGCGCATATTAAACAGTAGGGGCCGTTCTCCTTTCGACAGAGGCGTCAGATATTGACGGATAGTACATTATCACAGCATGGTTGGTGTCACCATGATGTCCCTCGCCTATGGCATCAAAGTAGAGCCAGTGAATGACCCAAACATTCGACTTGCTCAAGAGTCTCTCGACGCTGTGCTGGAGGCAACAGTCCCCGGAAGGTACCTTGTTGACACAATTCCTGCTCTGAAGTACCTCCCCGAGTGGCTGCCAGGCACGGGGTTTTTGCAGGATGGGAAGCGTGGACGGGCAATCATGAACAGGTTCCTGGAAAAGCCGTTCGCTGAAGCCGAGGACGAGATTGTGAGTGCTGTTTAGGCGTTTCTTTAATTCTCTGATGACCGTTTGTTGAGTGTGGTCTCTAGGCAGCAGGAACTGCTCGCCCTTCTCTCGTCTCGACGGTTCTGGAGGACGTTCGAGAAATGTCCGATCCAGAAGAAATAAAATCGGCCATCCGACTTGGCAAAGAAGTAGCCGCTGTGTTCTTTGGCGGTAAGTCACTTTTCAATATCTTACCGATTCGGACAGCAGCAAATCGAATTGAACCAGCTGGCTATGATACTACACATGCCACTATCATCAACTTTATCCTGTGCATGGTGTGCCACCCGGAAGCTCAAGCCAAGGCAAGGGCAGAGATCGACCGTGTCGTAGGGCAGGATCGCTTGCCTGAGTTTTCGGACGAGGAGAATCTTCCTTATCTTAGAGCAGTCCTGAAGGAAGTTCTCAGGTGCGTTCCCTTGAGTGGGTCTTGTGTAATATTAGGCACTTAAAACGCCACTTGTAGGTGGAGACCGGTGTCTGCTATCGGTAAGATCCCCTTTCAGAAGCATGTTGACCCCTCAAATTCACTCAATGGGCCTAAGGGGTACCTCACATGTCCTCTGAGGACGATATCTACAACGGGTACTGCATCCCAAAGAAAACTTTGATTATCACAAATCAGAAGTGCGCCCTCACCCCTACTCTGACTCTTGTAGAGCAGCTGACTTTGTTCGCAGGGGCATGCTATTCGACCCCAACACCTACCCTCGGCCCGATGAATTTCTACCTGAGCGTTACCTGACTCGCGATGGTCAAACGCACGATGCGTCTGTCCGAGACCCTGAATCTATTATCTTCGGCTATGGACGTAGGATTTGCCCAGGCGCTCACATTGCAACGGCCAGTCTGTTTATGGCCGCTGCTTCTATCCTCGCAACATTCGAACTGAGCAAGGCGAAGGATGAACGTGGCAATATTATCGAGCCATCACTCAACGTAACGCGTAAGCCATGACCTCTTGGCTGCGCAAATGTACGTAAATTCGTAACTTCAGGTTGTTGGAGGTGCTAACGGAAACTGTCTCTCAGACATCCACTGCCCTTCAGATGCAACATCGAATCTCGAAACCGGAAAGCGGAGGAGTTGATTCTCGCTATTACCGCGCAGTACGAGTCCGACGCCTGAAGCTGAAGCACTGAAGGTTCACCGGCACCTGTTAGAGCTACCACTATACTACACCAGAATCGTGGTCAAACAGTTTTGCATGCGTATTTGGGAGGAACGCTATAGTTAGCTTGCACTGTAGCTAGTAGGTTCCCAGGCCCCCGGCGTTCAGGAATTGGACCATGTCCGGGTAATACTATGACTATGACTATGACACAATATGGAATCCCGGGGTCAGTGACTGCATTGTAAATAACTAGACAACTCATACCCCGGGACGTGATTCCTGTATCTTCAGGAATGAAGAAAATATTCCATCGCGTCGGAGGCTTCCCAAGCCCGAACCTAGGCCACCTGACCAACACACAACCAAACATGTGAGCCAACGGTGGAATTTGGTGGGATTGGGCCCATGGACGGTAGACTACTCACCGCTCTAAAGTCAGTATTCGATCTGCAGATGCATCGTTGGTCCAAGCAGAGTTTTGGCGCCTGGGTATTACTCCTTCATGCCCCGTGTTGTACCATCGGCATCTGTAACAGAAACTCGATAAATCAATTCAAGCAATCGAAGAAACGCAGATCTACTTCTGATGCTAGCTCCAAATTCCAGCAAGCATTTAGCAACGTCGGCGTATCCGCATTCACAGGCTTGTTGCAGTGGAGTCCACGCATCATTTGCTGCAGCGATTTTTAGCAAACTAATTGAGAGTGTCGACGTAGCAGATAGTACCAACGTCTGGTGATATTCGGGTTCGCCTTGTGTTCCAGTAAAACCCGAGCTAGATCGGCCCTGCCGTACCATGCACATGCATGAAGTGCTGAGCCCCATAGGCCGCCTGATTGAATTGACCATGCCTCAGCGTTAAACCTCTAATCGTGATCCCGGAAAAGGATACCTCTCAGGTTGGGGTCTGCTCCGTGCTGAAGTAACAGATTAATTACCTCCAATGACCCGCCGTCGCATGCAGCTTGTAGAGCTGTGCTATAAGACCCGCCTAGAGCCAAGACACGCAGATGTTGGTCAGATACCTGGTACTCATGCTACACGGGGAGTACTCAACCGTGCAGATTGACATTGGCGCCGCATGCGAGTAGCTTGGTGACGAGCAAGACATCGCCCCGATGGGAGGCGAAGGTGAGAGGTGTACCTTCTTCGAGGTCGGACATCATATCTGTAAAAACGTACATGTGCCCGTCTGGTCGTGTCTGCCTCAACAGACGACTCACCACTTCTAGGGCCTGCACCATTTCTGACTGAGTCTGGAGTATCGGTGAGAAACCTGGTCACACTCACCGCTCACATTGGGATCTACGCCTTTCTCCAGCAGAAAGTAGATAATATCGTACTTTTGGAAGAAGCAAGCCGCGTGGAGAACGGTGGCAATGTTACCGTCGTCCGCTGTATGAAATAACTTAGTAGGCAGAGCTTATGGCGCAACAGTCATTCATATACACCCACCAGAGAATTGGACATTGACATCGGCGCCTAAGTCTACCAGGTTGCGAACGAGCTGCCAGTTCTCCTCCCGACTTGCAGCTTCCAGGGCAGTTTGTCCATCTACGATAGGTTAGAATGGGGTGAGCGGTGTTCATTGTGTGCATTAGAGCGCCCCACGCACTGTAGAACATTGAACCATCCAGACATTGGCTGAGGGTTGGATGCACCTGGTCAAGCAAGCTGGGAGTTTCCTCAAGAGCACTTAGGAAGTCACCTAAGTGTTTCAGCGCAAATTCTTGCAAATATTCAGACGCTGGTGAGCCAGGTGGGAGGGCTCGATAGGCAATGCGGTGGTGGTGTAGGGGTGACGCATAGAAGGATCCTGAGCGATCTACAGCGCGAAGGAAGTCTAGGAGAGATCTGTGCCAGAGTGTAACAGGTGTGTGGTCGTCCCCAGGTACCTGAATGATTGCGTGCAGTCTTAGAAGTATGTTGACAACGTCGGCGATCCTAGCCCCCACAAGGTCCGCAATTTGAACAATGGACAATGGTCGGTATGCTAAGGCGATGGTGCTGACTACGTTTTGGAAGTGTGCAAAGTGCTGGCAGGGACTGAGGATTGAAGTGTAGAGGCTGTCAAAATCGGGGCTCATTTCGAAGACTAGTGGGAGGCGGTCCATCGGTGTCAGCCCGTCTTTGGAGCCAGAGTCGAAGAGCCGTTTAAGGATTGTGGTCATGAAGATATATGAGCCCCCAATGTATCGAACAAGCAGGAACCTTTCAAAGGGAGATGGCCAGTATGGATCGCACGCAAAGACACGACTGCGCTTCTCCTTCTCGATAGCAATATCGAGAGCGATGGCTATGTCTTCATCCGAGGTGTGCTGGACGAGATCGAGCAGTTGGACACGACAAGAGGAATTTAGGCGTTGATGGAGGTGGTCCTCGACTCGGCTGGTGATAACGATGCGCAACGGCATGCTAGGATACCTGTCGAAGAATTCTATGGTGTGCTCAATGAACTCTGCAATCTCCTCTCGGTCCCCACATTCGTCCGCTCCATCGAGAACAATAAATACAGGACCAGATAAGAGGGATGCAACCGCACGTATCGGCAGGTAGACGAGAAGCTCCATTTGTTCGCTCAGTGATGTGCATTCGGTTGAGAGCAGTCCGCGGTTGCTCTTTACCGTGGATTCCAGGATCGGTTGCACCCCCGGAATTGAGGCAGCCACTTGACTGGCTATAGTTGTAGCAAACCTCGCCACTGTATTCCTGTTTTCGGATCCTTGAAAGAAGAAAAAGCTGGCTGCCAGACAGTTCTGCCGAGAGAACTCCTTCGCTATCTCTAGCGCGATGGCGGACTTGCCGCACCCAGCGTAACCGAAGATCCAGAGTACGTGTGGGACAGTGGGGAGAACCTTGCTATGTGCCCATGACCGAACTTCCTCAAGGACGTCTTTCCTTGTACCGGGGAGGCACTTAGAGTTCGGAGGGGAACGCTTCAGATTTCTGCTGTGAGATGCGTCTTGGACGGGGTTCAGGATCGTATAGAGCTCTGCGCGTGTTTGTCATGTCAGGCCAGGTGTTCGTTGTGATGACGAGGGAGACCGACCAGAACCCTCTGTATAAAAGCCTGGCACTGCGAGGGTAGTACCGTCATGACACGAAACAGCCGGTCCCCTTCCACTGCCATACATGCTCTGACTTATTGAGCCTTCGTTGAAGGGTAGCACGAAGGCAATGTATCAGCGGTTGGAAATGAGGACCATGAGTACTATCTCTCACCATGATTAACGCCCAAATTAGAGTTGTGAGCTACCCCAATAACGTTCACAGGCCCATAATAGTGTTGATCTGAATAGAACCCGCCAGCGCTTCAGCTTCAGTATAGAATAGTTGCGGTTGTAGATCGTAACCCCTCACGAATTGCACTAGCATCTGAGATGCTCACAAAATCCGCGCTGTGGGGACGTTGGCCTTCCACCGGGGCAGTCTGCCTGCTGTGATTGCTTGCCGCAGCAGCATCTGCGGTACGCCAGATCTCTTCCCAACTACCTGTCTTATCATAATCGAAGTTATCCATGATGGTGTGTGTGGAATCAATGTGGGAGCGGAAGAGAGCTGGAGTGTTGGTGATGGTTGTAGAAGATAAGAGGAACAGGCCGAGCCCAGCCGAGCCCGCAGCGACGAACTTGTACACGTGGTCGCCATAGGAAATAACTAAGTTATTAAATAAGCGCTCGCCGTTCCGTGATTCCGGTGGGTGATTGCTCCTCAGACCCATTCCCCCATCCTCTAGATCTGGTTTCGACAAGACAGTGCCAACCTCACGTCGTTTCGCTGAGGAGTATACCAGGAGTTTGCCAAATTCGTGGGCCGGCCAGAACCCAAGCAATGCCGAACGGCCAATATTTCGTTTGTGCGAGGCCAACACACCGAGGTTCAAGGCAGATCCGAGGCGGTCACCCCATCCGGGGAGGGCGCGAGGATAGGATGTAGGGCGGCGCTTCGGCGGATGGGGAACTTACGCCGGCAGGGTGAGCTTTCGGTGCCAAGGAAGCTTTTTTAACGACTGTTACAACACTCTTACACAAGCTCATTAGGCTTTTCTGTCTAGGTGCGAGCCCACTACGTGCACTCCTATCGGGGTATCCTTCATTTCTGCGTTGACCGCCTTTGCGAATGGTATAGTATATGCAAAGTCTTCGTCTTTTCGTACTTCGGAGTGGCCGTGACACCACTCGGGGAACTAGGAGCGCACAATCAGCGACGCGTCCGAAATGGGCGGCGAACTTCAGGTGAAACACTTCGGAGCAAGCGCACTACGAGGATGAAGAAACAGTGGTCAGGGAGTGTTACCCTCAGCGAGTCCGTCACACGCAGTTGTACAGTCCGACTACGGAGGGCTAGGCGATGCGATGAGCAGCTCCGTGTTTACGAACCTCCGACGCTTTCTTTCTCCCTCCGAGTTCATGAATTCGAATTGCCAAAGCCTTGGCCTGCTGCAGCGAGCCGTACACAAATAGCCTCTATCTTAGCGCCCATGGCTATCTCGGCACGGTTGTCACTGCAAGCTCTGCAGAAAGTGAAATGAGTAATGCCGTATGGGTACCGCGATGTGCGGAGCGATCTCCCCTGCTCTCGTGGCAGACAATAACGAGAAACCCGCCGCTGCAAGCTGGGCCTCCCCGAAACGTCACCTTCGGTTCATTTATAAATCTCCTTATAATTATGGTCAACGGAAAGCACGGCAGCAACGCGTAACTACGCCATCGCCCCACCCTGCGTGTCCGAACATGTCGCTTCCACTTAGACCTCAAGATCTAGCAGCGCTGGCGTTCGCAACAAGCGTCTTCCTATATCTCAGGATCCGTTCGAGGAGGAGCCAGCATCCTCTGCCGCCCTCACCAAAAGGCTGGCTCCCCATTCTAGGACATGCACTCCAGATTCCAACAAGGAATTGCTGGACAACATTCGAGCGCTGGGGCAAAGAACTGGGTACGTACAGTTCTACCCCGTATTCGCTGATAGAAGGAACGAAATTGACGACACCCCGTTTACCGGCAGACTCAGATATGGTACACCTCGAGGCCCTCGGCAAGCATTTCATGGTTGTCAATTCGTTTGAGATCGCAAAGGATTTGCTAGAGTCCCCACGGCGGTCGTTGACCTATTCGGATCGCCCGGTTTCCACCATGGTGAATGACTTGTGAGTAGCCAATGGCGACTTGGGCGAAGAAGGCTGATTTCAATCCTCCCAAGGATGGGGTATGACTGGACAATGGCAACACTTCCATATAACGCAAAGTGGAAGGGTCAGCGTCGTCTCTTCAGCAAATACTTCTCCCCGGGCAATCCCTCCGCCTACCAGCCTCAGATCAAGGAAAACGTTCACCTCCTCCTGCTTAAGTTATTGAACAACCCTGAAGACTTCATAGCGCATATCCAACAGTAAGAACCTTCTGCGTTTGCACTGAGCCGTACTATAACAAGTGTCCAGTATGGTTGGTTCGACAGTGATATCCCTCGCATACAGCATCAAAACCCAACCTGTGAACGATCCGAATCTCAAGCTCGGGCTAGACTCTGTAAACACGATCCTAGACGCATTTGTGCCCGGAAGGTATCTCGTCGACACAATCGCTGCCCTCAAATATCTTCCTGAATGGCTGCCTGGTACGGCATTCTTGCAAGATGGGAAGCGTGGTCGCCATACTATGACGAGGATCCTCGAAGAACCGTTCGCCGAAGCCGAGAAACTCATTGTGAGTATTTGATATGACATTCCTGTGCTGAAAGATTGTAACTGGTCTGCTGTTTAGGCAGAGGGGAATGCCAGTCCCTCCCTGGCCTCGATGGTTCTCGACGACGTCCGCGAAATGAAGGATCGAGAGGAGGCTGAGTCGACCATCAGACAGTGTAAAGAAGTGGGGGCCGTGTTCTTTGGTGGTAAGCTTTCCATTGGCGTATTCCATTGTCACTCAATAAAATGTATCGACAAAGCGGGTTACGACACTACGCAAGCCACGCTGTCAACTTCATCCTTGCCATGGTGTGCAACCCGGAAGTACAGGCGAAGGCGAGGGCTGAAGTGGACCGCGTTATAGGGCACGACCGACTGCCCGAGTTTTCAGATCAGGAAAACATGCCATATCTCAGGGCTGTAATGAAGGAGCTTCTAAGGCAAGTGTATCACCTGCGCCGATGCATCCTCCTGGTGCTTACGCTCTGAACTATAGATGGAGACAAGTGAACACTATAGGTAAGAGGCTGCATTTCTCGTATAGGTGACAAGGGCTTATCATGTCTGGCTCCAGGCGTGCCTCACTTGTCCACGCAAGACGACATATACAACGGGTACTTCATCCCGAAGAACACGCTGATCATCGTGAACCAGCGGTACGTCCTTTCCCCTTTCAGCCTCGCAACTTCTCCTAATCGATACCAGGGCTCTGCTGTACGACCCGGAGATATACCCCGAACCCGATAGATTCATGCCCGAGCGATTCCTCTCGCAGGATGGTAAGACACATGACCCATCCGTTCGAGACCCACAAACCATAGTCTTCGGATTCGGGCGCAGGGCTTGCCCAGGATCTCACATTGCCTTGGCCGATCTCTTCATGGTTGCTGCCTCCATCCTAGCCACATTCGAATTGAGCAAGGCAAAAGATGAGCATGGCAATGTGATCGAGCCGTCAGTCGACCTCGAAGCCAGTTCGTTGATTTGCGGAATGTGCGTAACAGCAAATCGTCGAAATGAGCCTGCACACTGACGTAGTTCGAATTCGCCCCTTCCCTAGCAATCCTCTCCCTTTCAAATGTTGCATCAAGCCGCGAAGCAAGAAGGCGGAGGAGCAGATCCTTGCCACCGCCGCCCAATACGATGCATGACTGACAGCACAGCATCAATAGAACATATTTTCGGCCCACGATACATAGAGGTTTCCGTGTGGGTTGACATGTAGTGAAACGCCCGAGGGCGTACATTGGAGTGGTTGGTTTGGCTGCCCTCGAGAAACGGCAGTCTTGAACCTTTCCGAATATAAGCAATCAGTATCCATCAATGCCCGCCGGTCAATCCGAGAAGTCATGCTGAGATTCGCCAGTTGATAGGTCCACGAAGGTCGCAGTTTGGTAAAGGGTGGTGCAAACGGAGTCCGCTCTGGTGTCGAGGTCTTTGAGGCGAGCTTTGAGGTCAAAGTTCTTTTCGTTGTTGACCCGCACTAGAAGTAGGTTCTCCATGACATATCCAGCTATTGTGGTGGAGGCCTGCACCAAGAAGGAGCGTGTATCTTCGGCTCGATGCTGCATATAAGCCGACACAAGTTTTCGTTCCCGGTCGACCCCATGTAGCAGCAAATATTGATCAATGGCGCATACTTTGGATGGAGAACCAGTATCCATGGACAAAATAAATGCCCCCTTTCTTGCTTCACTCGGGTGAGCGTCACGTTCACGTAGCTCGAGGTATGCCTTGAGGGCTGTGACCTGCGCGATCTGCTGGCGCAAAGTTTCTTGCCGTTGAAAGAGCGCGACATTTCTTGTCTCCTCTAGCAAGTGACTGAAGGTCAGCTGGACAATGCTGGCATGCTTCTACATCCTCACCATCGTAGGAATCACTATTTGGGAGAGTCGAGACACATTCCTCTCGATGCAACATTTTCCAGTCCTCGCTTTGGCACTCTCTGGAGCAATATACTGCGGAACGGCAAGCGGAGCATGCGCGGGCAGGGGCAGGCAGCGGCCGCTCACTCTGGCACTGAAGAAGAAAAGGTTTCAAAAAAATGATTTTTCCAGCCAAACAGAATGTAACGCACGGATATAGCGTCACACAGGAGAGTAAGTGAGACAGCCTGCAACGACCACAAGGGCTGCAGATTTCCAACGATCTGTCCACCCCGTCTTTCGGAAGGCTGCCGTCCTCCAGAATTCGTCTCCTAGGATCTTGGCAAGCTCTACCCTGGTCGGTTTACAGAGCTCAGGTTGGGTGTAACACAGATTCTGCAGATAGATTAGGAACTGGCGGATACAAAGCCAGCGTTCGTGTTTCCCTTCAGGAGATGACAATGGTACTGTTCGCAGTCCTTCACACAGGACAGACAGGAACCCGCCCTGGAGAAGATGCATATAAGCCCTACGTGAGAGCTTCCAATAAGCACCGTTGAACTTCCTAGCATGTCGCTCTACTAATCTGTGTGCGTAATTCATGAGGTGGAATCCGCGCATGCGGTCTTCTTCAGTTGGGTCCACCGCAAATTCTTTTTTGGTTAACCAGGCATCGATCGCCAGAGAAAATGTCTTGAGAAATGTCGACCGTATAAAAGCGCGCGCTAAATCGGAGTGTTCGCAAAGTTGCGCCACTACCTGAAAAATAGAATCCAGGGCATTGAAAGCACCTTCCATGGTCGAGCAAACAACCGGTTTGAGATCTGGATCCATTTCCATTTCCTCGCTGAACTTCTGGGCGAGCACCTCCAGGTCCAGTTCAGCTACTTGCACGCAGCGAGAGATGGCTGCTTCGACTACTGAGCCCCGTAGCTTCTTCGCCGCCACATTGTTTCGGTAAAGGGAGTCATATACCATTTGACGAGCTTCGGAATAGCATAGGAAGCGAGAAAACAGGAAGAGTATTGGGCATCCGCAAGACAGTTCGAAGTTGAGATATGCCTTCCCAGTGCGGGGTTTTTTTGCAGCCCAAACGGAAAGCAAGTATGTCGGCAACTTGGGCAGATCGCATGAAGGTTGGGCGTAAAGTTTCGACCCTCAGGAGATCTGAAAGTGTCCTGCAATGAAGCGTCGGATCGGCGAGATATACGTGGTCGGTCTCCCTCTGGGGAACGCGGCCGGACAAGAGGTACCTGAGCCAAGCTATGTAGTCGTCGAGGTGGTCGATGATCTGTTCCTCAATGCGGGGACGTAAAGGTGCCGGCGAGCAAGAGTATCTCACCCGGAACCCGCGTAGGACCACTCAAATCAACTTCCTGAGAGTGTATGTAGTCTATTTCGCTCCGCACGCTCCCCATGTATGAAACCTGACACTCCGAACAGGTTCTTACTGCTGCCAAGAAAACAGTAAAGGGCACGGAACTCGTTGAATTAATGCAACGAATCGACGCAAGCAATTTTCGCATCGAGTTTCTGGATGTGATCTTCTATCATCTACAGCAAAAGTGGATGGACACACACCTCTCTCTTCCCGCAAGGCCAATGGAAAGATATATCGCAGACCAAGCTGTTGTTGTTCGAGCTCGGAACGCGGCGCTGTGCGCCAGTGAAGGGATGCGCATTGCCATCTATCGAGGGACCAGAGAGACAGCGCAACCTACATTCCTTCTATCCCCATGGCCGTTATTCGACTGCTTTCTACGCATCAATGGGCGATATGTATGAACCGAAGGTGTTGGGTTGGAGGGAGATGGTTCGAGGATGGCTCAGAAGGGCCGAGCTGAGATGTGTTTGATTGCGCCAAACACGATGGCTGGATCAACAGCGATCTTCCCACAAGTAACAAGCGCCTAAATTGAAGTCACTGGGGAGCCAGGCCCCTAGCTGCCGCGGTGACCGGTGACACTTTCCAGATGTAACATAAGGATGCTTCTTAAGTGAGAAGATCCTGGAGACCGTATGAAATCCATTCTAGATCCAGGAACTGCCGCCCCGCTCACAGTTATAACGCGAACCAAGTTTTCAACGACCACCCCTCTGCGCTCCAGCGCTACTAGTAGTGCCGTGAACTCACTCCAGATATACGCCATTTCAAGAACCTTGAATAGCTAGCATTGATCCACAGATGACTCATTTAGCAAGCAACAAGGTTACATCGGGCACATTTCTCCGAATCCTAGACTATACACACTCGTTCGAGTACTGAGATCCTTCCACTTTACAAATCCCAGAAATCAATAGGCGCATCAGCCTCCGCTATCAGTGAAGTAAGACGGTCAGCCAGGAGCAAACCGTGTAGCTCAGAGGAATGATGGAACGTACCCTCAGAGTCAGTGAAGTCCCCCTTCTCGTCTTGGGAACCTATTTCTGCGACGCAANNNACAGCGGAGCNCAACGGGCGTGTTCTAGCTTGCCTCACCACATCCTCGAGTGAAGACGCTTTCAAGAGAGGCTCGACCAACACCAGCATCGTGACCCTCCGATATCCTACGTCGTAGAAAGCCTCAACCAAATACTCTCCATTTGCGTCAAATCCCAATAGATCATAGTATTCCACGAGCTTCGAAATGCGCTTTGAGAAGTAGTGCTGATCCCGCGTTTGCATCGGCGAACCAGGGCTATCCCCCTGAGCGCCATGGCTGTCGCACCATTCGCTCATGCCTCGCATCTTGAGATAGCGGGAGACGTCGTCTACAGTAGAAGGCCTGTCACGTTCGAGGAGTAGTACAGAAGGGATAGATGATTCGCAGTCCATTTCCTCCCTTAGGGATGCATTGACGCTGAGCTCTATGATCGCTCTATTGGCTGCCAACTGCGCTTGATATTGGCGCATCGAATGCCGGTACCGAATTTTGTCGGGGTTTCGGTCTGCAGACAATGTTATCTTGCTTATGTAGATCAAGCAATGGGCAACCTACCCATGCCGAAGTCCCTTCTCGCTGCAAGGCATTCATCACGATGAAGCCTTTCCCAATCCGTTTTTTGACAGGAATCAGAGCAGTATGACACAGAGGTACACCCTGAGCACACCCTCGACGAGGTAAACGAGTCTAATTCACATTCACACTATAACACTGTCAGCTCTATAATGCGAGGCGAAAGGGGGCTGAGAGGCGTACATAGAGATTGTCACAGACAGGATAAGCATCTCTTTTGAATGGAGTGAGCCACGCCGCTAGAAAGTCCAAGGATGTGGAGTCCCAAAGTGCTGTCCACCCAGTATGGGCAAATGTTCTAGTATTCCAGAACGACTCGCCAAGAACCTTGACCATCTCCGAAATCACAGCGCCAACAACGACAGGGTGTCGATAGCATTGGTCTTGCACGGGCACCAGCATGTGACGAACTATGACGCTACGCTTGTCCCGGGCCTGAATGGAATGCATACCCTCAAGCAGAATAGCGACGGTCCCTCCCTCAACCACTTGCAAACAAGCATTTCCAGCCAACTTCCACAGTCGATCTCCATGTACCATGGCCTGCCTTCCCGCCAGCCCTTCAATCATCTGCAGGAGCTTGAACCCTGGTGCCGGCCCTCCGCGTCCTCATCAGTGCGACGAGTCTTCTTTAGCAACCAGCTTCGAAGAGCCTGAGTAAACTCGAAGCAGAACGTCGACTTCAAAAATGCGCGGGACATCTCGGCATTCAGACAAAGATGAGATACCACTTCAAGTACCTGGGCAAGATACTTGAATATCGCCTCCACGCCCGTCATCTTCTGTTTGATCTTGTTCTCTGAGCATGTCACCTTCACCATATCCTCCGCAACTGCCCTGTCCATCCGAGCGATGAAAGAGCACCTCGAGACGGCAGCTCTTACTACTTCCATACGTAGTTTCTTGCTCTTTCCGGAGGCGAAGAGGATGTCGAACACCTTCTGTCGAGTCACGTCGATAGCCACCAGCTTCATGAGCAGATCTACTATGGGGCAGAGGTGCTCCGCCTCAAAGGAGACAAAGGCATCACCCGTCGCGGGATCCTCCGCAACCCATGCAGCTACGGCGAAATCTATGAGGCGGTTAGAATGGACGATTTCCCCTACAAGCCTCATGCTCTTCTCCTCCAGCATGGAAAGGACTGCGCGACACTGCCTTGTCGGGTTGGATAAATAAGTCGATCCGAGGCCATCGTGAGCCGGTACGCTGTTGGACGCCAAGTACTTTGCCCAAGCGAAGTAGTCGTCCAAGTGCGCGACAATTTCTCCGACAACGCGACTGTAAAGGTGGGGCGGGGCCAGGAGGAGCAAGGCAGTCATCCCCTCCGAAGTGCAGAAGTCCGCCGCCCTAGCTTGCTCAATCCTGAGGTCTTCTAAGAACGCTCTTTCCTTTGTGCTAAGGTTGTGGATCAGGGCATCCTCCGGTCGGCGCATCCATTTAGGCTCGAGGTGATGAAAGGCGACTTCGACGATTTCCATGCGGAAGCCAGAGCTGCTAATGTTCCTGAAGAGCTCGATGAGTCCAATGAAATTTCCGGGCTTCTTGGCATCCGAGATGAGCTGCTCAAAAGATAAATGGATGCATTGCGTTCAAAGACAGTCCACTCACATGCTCGGGAATGGGCCCTCCGCGGAACGGTCCGCCCTTCAGAATAGGAAGCCAGTAAATGAGCAACGTTGTCATCCAGTACCGTTGCACTTACCAGTTTCTCTGACTTTCTGGTTGGTTTTCTTGGTGGCATTGTGGAGAGATGTGTTGAATGAAAGGGAAATGATGTTCAAAGGAAAAGTGACCAAAGGACTTCGTCGTGAGCGTGTGACTGACGCGCCTCGTCAATGTCACAGTCACATGCTGTCCCGAATGACCGTCGGGACGCGCACGAAGGGCTGGGGGAGCACCAAAGAATATATCACGACAACCTTCCAAGCCTAATTGGCGCGCTTTTAAGCCATGTAGAAGCGGTCAACGGCCGCCTCCTCGACACAGGCTTACTCCTCTTTCTCTTCTTCCCCTTCTCGAACGCGTTCGCACCTTCAAATCTAGCCCTAGCAATTCCTCCTTCCTGGCTTGGTAGATACGGACAATCCAGTTCTCTGATGAGAACGCCTCATCGGGGTAGTCGAGTTCGATGATTTTGGGTGCGTGCTGGTTTCGGACGCGATCGACGGCTTGGTTGCCTCCAAGGAAATCAGCGAATCTGGAAAGCATAACGTGAGCCTCGTCATGAAGAGAGGATAGTCATGGAATACCCACCGATAGTACGGCATCTTGTACATCAAACCCCCTTCCATCTCTCTGCTCGCATTCTCATTGACTCTGTACTCTCCCCTTGGAGCGAAGTAGTTGCTCTCCTCGATCTCGTCAGGCCATACTCCCTGAGCGATCCTGACCATCCACAGGGATTTGTTGATATCATTGCCCGAGCAACCAATCAGGCCACCGAAGATGACAAGAACGTAGTCGACGTCGTATTTTCGGAGGATTGGGTACGCGTTTTCTTCGGACGAAGACATAGCCTTTTCACTGTTGCGATATGGGCTTGACAGGGCATAGAGCATCAAAACAATGGCAGAGGCGGGTGAGGACGCAGTACTCACTATTATTCCAAGTGTTTTTATCGACCAAAATCGGCCTGTCTGCCATACCAGCAATCTGATATCCATAATCCCACCAGCTCATTAGGACGGCATCTTCCTCCGTGTTCTGCCTCAACCAGTAGTACGCCTCTCTGAAATCGTCGATGACATGCTGGCTTCCATCGGCGCCTTGGCTGGCCGGTGCAGAAGGAGACGAGTAGGCGGTGGAAGCGACGTAAGTCCAGTGGAAAAGGATGTACCTTCGGCTTGATTCTGGGGAGAGCGACCACGCAAGAGGTTCTTGCTGTTGACAACAACAACAATAACCGCGTTCACTGGCAGTAGGGCGTCTTTTACTCGTTATTAGAAGGTAAAAACCTGTGGGATGTACGGGCTGCGTCGAGGATTGAGATGACGGCAAGGAACAAGCGCATTCAGTGAGTGATGGCGACCAACTTCCATCTGAGAAACTCCCACACATGCAAGAGCCCCTACTGAAACTCCTTCAAACTGCCACTGCTCGTAGCAGCGACAACCGCAAATATCTCTCCATGTCTGCTTGAGCACAGTGGAGGATACAAATTTTCCTTTTGGGAAGAATCATGATTTTACTGCCAGCGATCCCCTTGCAAGCAAGAAAGTAATAAAATGCACACACGACTCGACCGTAATGAAGATCCAAACCCCACTACCGACACCAGCCGAGTATGTTCAGCTTTTCCCAAAGATAAACACAGGCACATACGTGCATGGCGGGGCACAGCTGCCTCACGGTTCTCAGGGCTAACAGGCGCGACATCCTCCTTTGCGCGAGAAACCAGTTCTGTGTGAAAATACCGCAGGTGAGGAAGAATGGCCTCGACCGGCAGCGGCTTATCCATTGGATCCTCATCGATCGACAATCAGGGAGAAGTGTTTGTCGCCGAAAGGACTGGCGATGAGCGAAGATGATTGACGAACATACAAAATTATCGATCGGGTTCCAGGTAAAAGCGGACCTGCCGCCCACGGCAGCAAGGGATGTTCATTAAGGGACCCGTCTCCACCAGTGCAGGCCTTTCTCCCGCCGGGATTCCGTAACAGGATAGTCGGTGACGACTTCCGAGACCGAGTCTTCCGAAGGTGCTTGCTGGCCAGCAGCAAATTGGATCGGTCGAGAGACCACATCCGAAGCCACGTTGAGGTCTGTGTACGACCTGCCGACTGCCACTCTGAATATGATGAGTTGGGGACACAGTCCCTGCAATACCAGAGATCAGTTTCCGTCAGGACCACCCGAGACGGGGAAGAACTTACGCTGAGACAGAACCACATCGTCAACGCTGCGCCCAATAGCGATATATTCGTGTTTTGAGTGAGGATAATGGAAGACGCGATGCCCACGACGGTCAAAGGCACCGCCGATTCAACGAGGATCGCGGTTGCGGTGATGTACTTCACGAGATGACCGTGGGCGAGGACCTTGGAGAGTCTGCGGCGTTCGTACACCAGTTTCCCTACGATGAGAGCAGTGGAAAGGGTATTGACGGTGATGGACATAGCTATCCATGCGGAAAAGTAGATGAGGGTCGAGTCGTCGACGACGGCTACGATTGCCATCACTAGAGGGAGGGGGTGGTGAGTATTTGGTGGATAGAAGACACATGGGTGACTCACCGAGTGACGCGACCAGCGCGAGGCAAGGAATAACGACAACCCAGCGACGGCCTTGCCATATAATGTAGCAACGGTAAACCTAAACAGGGTTAACCTCAACAATCTCCAGAGTGTACTGCGAGGGGAAACTCACCAATATACCGTCCCCTAATAGAATAACAATCGTGTTGCACAAACTACCTAACGTGGCGAACCACGGAGATCTGTCATAGAAGAGCTCAAGATGGCCGGGCGGAATCGTCAGACGGGCAAAGTAGACGCTATCCGACACAGTGGCCGCGGTGAAGAAGGCAAGTATAACGAAGCTGAGGATGGAGTACAGCCGGCGCCCGCCGCGGTGTTGCGATGGCGTCGATGCTTTGTAGTGGGCCAGTCCATAGATGCAAAGTACAATTTGGATTGCTGGAGAAAACATTGTATTAGGATCGCCGGTATTTCAATTGAATTCGGTGCAATGTGCTTACCAAGGGTGATGAGTTCTATGTGCAGCGCTGCATATGCAACCCTGACCGCCGCCAGGAGCGTTGGGTCTTGAGCTTGAGCACCCATGTCGGAGTATGTCGCTGGGTCCTCGGCTGCAACGTTAGACATGGCTCAAGGCTTGAAGGGGTGAAGGCAGGTCTGTCGTCGCTCTCCGGTTTATACCAACGAACAAGTGGCGTACGAGCGCTCGTCGGGTGAGGAACACCGGATAATCGCTCCGAGAGTGCTGATGCGACCTTGAGCAGGGGGTGCGCCAAGGTGCGCCAGCGGTTTGGTCTGGGGATTGATGACCGCCGTTGCCCGTACGCCTCAAAGACCTGGGTGATCGATGAGTAAACATTGAGCGCCCGCTGCCAGACCCCTTCAATATTAAACGTTGGAACTGAGGCTAGTGTGGGGTCATGCTGCAACGGATGTCAGATTTCGTCAGAAGCTACAAGGGGTGGTCAGTTGTTCGCTCAACACCCGAGACGAAACCTGGGACGCCGAGTCGCCTCGCCGTCACAGTGAGCAATCGAGCGCTCGCTACCGGAGACTCAGAACTCCAGCATGAAACGTTACTTTAACTATCCCGCCTGTGGGGCAGAACCACATTCGCTGAGGCGTTTCCCAGAGTGGACTAGTATCCCTCGAGAACTGCAAGACAAACCGAGGGACCCCATATCGCACAACCGGTATATCATTTCGCAGGCGCAAAAAACCGTACACCTTCACCATCCGCAATCGAGATGATCTGTGCCCTATTCGACTTGACCAAAACCGTAATCGCTTTGCGCAGCAAGGGTATCGGGATGTCGGATAATGGGGAGGGGACTGGTGGCTCTGTGATTTCGTAGTAGGTCATAATTGTGTTCATTTGACCTGTTGAGGTAGCCTAGAAGGGGGTTATCAGGGTGAGGCGCGTTAGAAGGAGGGTAGACGCACCCATTTGTGAAGGACCTCAGCCCATTCCTCTGGTAACCGCCAATAGAGCAGCACGACCCGCGTCTGCTTTGCAGGTTCATATTCAGCGACTCCTTTCGACACCATCGCACTCAGAATACTAGAAAGATGCGATGGTGGTAATCTGCCTGTATCAATGTCGATACCCCTCATGAACGATGACCGATAAATGCGGGGAAGACAGAGCGACGCACGGTTAATCCTCTCATTCCTCAAAACCTCGTCCCAATCGCCCCCAGTGGTCTCTGCATCATCCACCTTGAGGTAGAACAGCTTTCGATGCCTCGCATACGACAGAATCAACTTTGTCCATTGTTCAATCACAATGGCCTCCGTAGCAGGGTTAGGCTGTTGTCTACATCAGCCATACTCAGCACATCCCAAACCCCTTTAACATAACAGAGATTCAAAGTGCGTACGTGAAGAACGGAGGCGCCGCATGTATCGAGGGCAAGAGGAAGCCAGAGGGCGTCGTGTGCGTAGAGAGAGACATCAGGGGCAGTTGATCGTCGAGTGCGATGATGACGATGGGCGAATTAGCGCGCGCGGGTGCAGGCACACAACCCCNAACATCGCGTGCGTCGATCGCGTCGAGTGTTGTTCTCAACAGCCATCATCACTNCCATTGGCNGTGACGCATATACCCAGGGTCCTNCCGTCTTCCTTCCAATACCACTAGGATGTCGACCCAGACNCTNTTGAGCTGCCAGATCTGCTTNGACTCGTATGCGTGTAAAGACTTTCGGGTGTTCGTATGCGGTACGTCCTACTCANCGTNGACCGGGATTGGGNTATTGANCTTGCNGTATAGGCCACGGATACTGCACGACATGCACAACGTCCCACTTCAACCAACGCGATACNATGCCCTGCCCCTCCTGCCGCACCAAAGTCCACAAAATCCGCGGCGTCCACCCCATCTTCCTCGAAATCATCGACCCGAAGGTTGCGTTTACCGACAAAGTGACGGAGGGGNTGGGGAAGATGGANCATGATACACCGTTGGAGAGCGTGAAGCGGGCAGCAGGCATGGTNGAGAAGGGGGCNAAGATGACGAAGCGNAACGAGGAGCTGACGGTGAGTGGCCTTGTACACATCCTGAAGTCGGCGANGCTNANCNGCCAACGCNCTNGGNAGGCACANTTGCTTGANGCCCTCGAAGATTTCAAGAACCGTATCATACCCATGTTCGANACNCAACAAGGCCTNCGNGACGAAATCACAGCGCTCAAGCTNTCACTCGACGAAGANCAGAAGGANCGCAGAACNCTCGAGAACCGCNTGCGGGAGTTNGGCAAGCTNCCNGCNAAGGTCACACAACTCGANATGGAGAACGCATTCGCCACCAAGNTGGCTGACGAGGCTACNCTGGCGGCAGATAAGATGAAGAACGAGATGNTTGCACTGAACGAGGAGAAGGACAGCTACAAAAGGCTGCANGCNGANGCAGAGGCNGAGAAGAACAGGTACAGGGANCAGAGNGTTCGGAATAGCGAACTGGTGCGNCNCTTCANGCNNTGNGTATTGACNNAANCTCAATGCNACNANAGGCGAAANCGAAACCGCGAANAAGCTCAACAACGCGCGGGCGGANGTGCAAGAGTGGAAGGANAAGTGTCAGGCGTTGGAGGAACANCAGGAGCAGCAGACTCAAATAGCGCCTACCTCTCCAACTCCGACATACGGAAACCCAGCACGAAGAAGAGGAATATCCACTCCAGACAGCGGACGAAAACGCACTGGACTTTGAAGGCCTCCCCAAGCCAGGTTTCGACTCATGGCAGATGCATCCCAAGCGCAGCTACGGGAACCTGTCCAAACGTCAAAACCTAACCCCAACCCTCCCCTCACATCGGCGAGTCGCCAACCCGTTCGCCTTGCAGGTGGATACGAGGGGCAGGCCACTAAAGGCGGTCCAGCTGGGTCCCAAGAGGTCTTTCAGGATCTGACAGTCGGACACTTGCTATAACTTATCTCTTTACTATCTTGTATACCCACTCATCGGACACTGCTAGCATTTTGTATTGTTTTGGAGGTGGCATGTCTGTCATATTGGCGCGANGAAAATGTGGGCATGCTGTAGTAGTGGGAGTGGAAATGCATAGTCGCGCATGAAGGAGGGTACAACAACAACACGGANGGATATCATTTATTTCTANAGATACATTAGGATGGTATATACAATTTCGAGAGACGANGCTACTCACAAGGATGATACCNTCGAAGCGCTGCTTGAACCATGCCATGGTGTCCTCCTTCTTCACCTTGTGCTGGAAGCCAATCCTGGCCTTCTTGGCCCTGCGCTTGGCTACCCGTCCACCAGGGCGGCCCATGACGACGTAAAAGTCCATACCGAAGATACCGATACCGGGGTCGTAGCGGGCACCCAAATCGATGTGCTCCTGGATACCGAAACCGAAGTTGCCGGTGTCGGAGAAGTTCTTGCGGCGGAGCTCGTACTCCTTGACCTTGAGACCACGCTCGAGGATCTCCTCTGCCTTGGGGCCACGGATGGTAACGTGGACGGCGATCTTTTCGTTACGACGGATACCGAACGTCCGGACGGTGTAGCGGGCCTTGGAGGTGACGGGGGTTTGACCGGTAAGCTGCTCGAGGACCTTTGAGGCACGAGTGAGACGATCACCCGACTCGCCGACGGAGATGTCTACGACGACGGTGAGCACCAAGCAATCCAAGGGGGGACGGGGGACGCACTGATCACGAGCTTGTCGATGCGGAGCTCGCGCATGGGGTTGGTGGGGGCGGCGAAGTACTTCTCGTACTCTGCAACAGCGTTCGCGAGGACTTGGCTGTTTTCCTTCTCAGCGAGGACCTGACGAGGGGGTGCCCTGGCCTTCATCTTGGGTCCGCCGACCAACGCAGCCTTGGGCTTGTTCAAAGCGGTGTACAGCGGGCGCTTGACACCAGTCTTCTTGCGTGCAAAGTCGACGTCGAGGTCAGCTTCGTATAGGGAGCGTAAGGCGATGGGGACGTTGTCACGAGGTTTTGGAAGATAGGGCGGCTGGAGGAGAAGTTTCTGGCGGTGCCAAGGCCGAGTTGAGTTGCGACGGGTGGGCGAGCGGAGAGTGGGGCGTCGAGGGAGGAAGGTGCCGGCACCGAAGGCTTTGGTGTGGAGGGCATGACGAGCGGGGAGCGACAACCCTGACCTGATAGAGTTCACCGGTCCAGAATGGAGTACCCTGCTCGACGACTGAGGGATATTCCTTGGGACTCTGACTCCAGGTGCTGTGAGCTTAGTGAAGATGTTGGTCACAAATGTGCGGGTTCTGGCGAAGAGCTGCTGGGAAGGATTTCGAGGACGGATTTGTTCGAGAGATTGGATGATTGTTTGACCCAACGAGGGTTGCTTGACAGGCGATATCGGCGCTGCGAGATGCAACGCACGACAGCTAGTCCCTCCACTGCCCAATCCATCGGCCGGATGGTGGTTTGTCGACCGTACGGTATGAGCAGCTTTGCGACCAGCAGCCCGCAGGGTGCCTGTAAAGACAGGCATCTCTAGCGCGGCTGGCTAGGTTCACAAGCGCTGTAGGATAGCCGTGTAGCCTGGTGTTGGGAGTGTGGTGGAGATGGTGGTGGTTGGAGAGGAAGAGACGGTGGGTCTGAACTGCACTGCGGAGTGTGGGGCTAATTTATATTTGATCGCGGCAGGCGTCGTCAGCTCCCCGGCGCCTTGCCGAGCCGAGTGGCGGTGTATCTAGGTGTATCTCCATGTCAGATGTGGGGTTAGGGGCAGTGGGAGATAGGGGCTGTTATACCTCTATCCACCGCCCTCATGTAGCTCAACTCAAGCACTGGTTCAACCCCAATAGCTGCTTCGACGCTACAAGTCTAAGTTACGAATACACTCAGGTCAACGCCTAGACGCCCAACATGCACCCTGCGAAAGATCATGACTTCTATCATGGATGCGAACTAGTTCCGAGCGCTCAAGTTGAGTAAGACCACACACACCACCGCTGGACGAGGACGAAGAAAGCCGATGTCCAATGCCTAAGTTCTCGGAAACGCCTCTGCCATTGGGCAGTGGCCAGCACAGCCAGAAGCGGCATACGACAGCCAAATTGCTCGGCCTAGTTTCGTTGCTTTCACTGTCGTTGACGTTGTCCAGCATACTCCCAGCTCCATGGACGTTCCTTCGCGTCCACGACACCTCAATACACGTTCTTAACGACCCAGCTTCTGAATGGCGCGACGACGAGTACCCCCTACACCAGCAGACGCCATGGGATATCTCGACCGACTTTGACTACCCTCGGAAGCTCGAATACGACGTTACGGAGGGAACATGGCTTCGGTTGGACGTGCATCCCAAGTCAGGGGATGTAGTATTCGACATGATTGGCGACCTATACTGTTTACCGGGAGAGGAGGTGAACGGTAAGAGCAGAAGCGCGGTAGAGGCGCGCCCGGTCACAGGAGGTGTTCCCCACGATTCAGACCCGCGGTTCTCGCCAGCGGGAGATAGGCTTGTGTTTAGGAGCGACGCTGGGCATGGCATTGAGAATATTTGGGTTATGGAGTGGAAGGGTTGCCAGGAGATGGATCTGCGTCAGGTAGACGCCGCTTCAGATAGGCTCGGGAAGGAGGGAAGGCTTGGAGGTGCGTTGGCTGTTCTTCTTCCAGACTGTTACGTACTGACCTACGTTCGACCAGCTCAACGAGTGACCAACGAGACCTACCGCTACCTCTCAGACGCCCGGTTCCATCCCTCCGGTTCTAAAGTCGTCGCAACCAAATGGTACACTAGCTCGCGCTCGCTAGGCGCTGGTGAAGGATGGGAATACCCCATACCTAGCCTCGACGACCTGCGTGCGGGAAAGCAGCACAAGGTTGGCGTACAGTCAGGCAAGCGCTTACTGGGTCGAACACTACCCCCGGGATGGTCAGCGGAGGATTATGGCGACCAGCAAATTGGCCCTGAGCAAATCCTTTGGAGCGGAAACGATACCCTGATATTCTCGAAGAATGTCGTTGACTCGGATACGTTCACGTATAGCAAAGGTAGTCACCAAGACCGAATTGAACGTCGCTATATGCAGTGCTGATGCTTTGGGCAGACGTTCATTCTGGCATATATGCTATCTTCCAGACAAACCTCACCAGCCAGACTACCACTCGCCTCGTTGACTCTTTCCCCGGAGGCGCCAGCAGACCTGAGCTCTCGCGTGACGGGAGAACGCTCGCGTTCGTCCGACGAGTCAGGGACAAGCAAGCTCTTGTACTCAAGTAAGCCGTCCTGCAATTCACGTCTCGTGAGCATGAGCTCACAGCCCACAGAGACTTGGTCACAGGCACCATCCACAACATCTGGTACGGCCTCACATACGACCTCACAACCGTGTCGGCCCCTATGGGCACATACCCATCCTTCGCATTCACCCCCTCGGACGACGCCATCATCATCTGGGCTGCAGGTCAAATCCACAAAGTACCCCTCACGACCAACGCCCAAGGCGAGAAAGTCGCTTCCACCTCCGAAGCTCCGTACCCCATCCCATTCAAAGCCCACATCGTCAAACACCTCGCAGAGACGCTCCGCGGTGGGGCGACAGATTTACGGAAGCTGGAACAGAGAGAGAGTGAGCGTGTTAGGGCGTTTAGAGGGTTAAGGATTGATCATAGGGGAGAGAAGGTCGTGTTTACGGCGGCGGGGGTGACGTACCTCCACGACGTATACGAGCGCGACACGCTTCCCGTGCCCGTATCAGACCCTACGGCGCCGTACTACTCTCCGACGTTCGTCGCGGGGTACGACGACCTCGTCCTACATGCGAAGTGGGACGACGCCAACCTCACGTCGTTTGAGATTGCGGATGTTGCGGAGGGGACGTACTCGAAGATCGAGGGTCTGCCGATGGGGAGGTATTTCTCGCCTGTGATTTGCGAGTGTAAAGGCAGGCGGAGGCGGATTGCGTTCGTCAAGTCCGCTGGGGATGGGTTGTCAGGGAATATCGTAGCGACGGCCAACCCAGGCATTTATGTGGGCGATATCGACCTCAAGGGGGTGTTGGATGGGATCCGAGGGGGACGGCATCGTTTGGCGCTAGGTTCAACCGTTTCAATTTCCAATCTTACCTTTGTTCCGTCTGAAGTCAACACTAACGACCCGAGTCTCAACATCCGCTTCCTCGAAGGAAATAAGAAACTCCTAGTCCGCCAGTCCAGACGGAATTTCATCATCGACCTCTCCGCAGGCCCAGACAGCTTCGGCAGGTACCCCCACACCACCCTAGCCGAAGGCAAGATATCTCAGGAACTCGCCGTCTCGGTGCACAAGAAACCCAACGCGCTC
>JANDKE010001579.1:0-13691 GCA_027627275.1 Coprinellus aureogranulatus | reverse complement strand
AGCCGAAGCGGCGACCTTGAACGCGACCAGGTCCAGCCAGAAGCCGACGCGACAGCCAGCGCTGGTAAGGACACAACGGAGGAGATAAAGACCCTTCCCAGTTTGCCGGATATCCCGACGAGTGCCGATCTGAACGATCTTGAGCTTGCGATTACCAGTGTCGCCGGTGTCGCACCAACTGAGGAGTAAGTCTTTAAGCTCCAGTGNGCATGTTTCTAGGGGCCAACGGAGGTGCTATAGGGAGACAAAGCTCCACAAGCGGGCATCCAGCGTGCTCAAGCTCACTCAGGAGAACGACAAGCTCCGGGCGGAACTGAAGGCCATGACAGAACGGCTCGAGGCGGCGGAACGTCGAAAGGCTGAGCTTCGCGAGAAAGCCTCACGCAATCGGGAGCGGGAGCAGCACATCATGGAGCCCCCTTCATCCTGAAATATTCAATTCCATTCCTTTGCTTTCCATGTCGATTTTCTTTGACCCCTTACACTCCCTTACATCCGGAATCCCCCAAATTGTTGGCTGTAACCACCAGGACCATGCACTATCTATTGATCGTTCCGCATGTGGCTTTGATGTGGCGGCTAAAGCGCGCGACTAGGCGCGACGTCGCTTAGNTTTTTTGTATACCAGTACCCAAAGGCGCCGAACCCTTGTTCCGAGCTCACTCTGAGCGGGCGCTTCTCGATTTCTTGTCGATTTTCAGTCACTGCTGACGCACCCGGTGTGTGATCGCTCCAACACTCCTATTTCAAGCGACCCCAGACCTCCCCAGACCCCAGCTTTCTTCCTGCATTATCTTTCACCTTCCTCCTCTTCACTAGCGTCACTTCCCACTTCGGTGAGTGCATCTGCTGTCATTCTTATCATTAATCTATCCATTCTGAATCTCGGAGCCTACCCCTGAAGGCTATTTTCCGTATAGATCTTCCCACCATGCCATTTGAAAATGAAGCAGAGGGCCACATAAGAGGGAACACCATCGACCCCGATACCCTCATTCCCATGGACAAGTACGCTTTTTCCCAATCCTCCGCTCCGCCGTCGACTTACCCGCCTTGCAGAGTTGAAGCAGCAGGGATGGAAGGCCACAGCAACTTCAACGTGCTCTTCATCGGCGCCGGCAACATTATGTTCGGTACGCTGGGCCACGCAAATATTCCTGGCAAACGTATCTGATCTTCCCCCGATCTCCTTTGCAGGCTCTCCTGAAGGTCCATGGAATCACTCCTTCAGGCTTGAACAGTGCGTGGGCTGAGCGATTGGCTACCGTGTCGTTCACTGATGACTTGTCTTCAATCGTTACAGCAAACTCGGACCTCGCCTCAAGGTTGTCGGTCTTGTAGATCCGAACACCGAGCGCGCGAAGGAGACGTTGGCCAAGAAATGCGACTCTTTCGTCACTTCGGCGTACAAGGACACTCGTGTGTGCAAGGACCTCGACGAGTTCTTGCAGACATATACCCCCAACGAGAAGCCTCATGCTGCTATCATTGGAAGCCCACCGATGTTCAGAGGAACTATGCAGAAGGGACGGGACATCGAAGTCCAGCTTATGAAGCATTTCCCTGGCCTTCCCCTCTTTGTCGAGAAGCCCATCGCCACAGGACCTCTTGACGAGATGGACCAACATCTCAAGATTGCCAAGATGATCTCTGATACACAGACCATCTGCTCCGTTGGGTACGCGTATTCTTCCTGGAGTATGCCGCTCGGTCCTGATGAAGTCGACAGATACATGCTGAGGTATCTCAAGGCCGTCCAGATGATGAAGAAAATCATTGAGGATAACAACCTCACCGTCATGTGTACTATCGCGAGATACGCATGTGCGTACGAGGCCATCGCGAAGCCCGAGTGGTGGGATAAATCTAAGAGGTCAGTCTCCCCTTCTCTCCGCTTCCTCGACATCTCGGGACGATCGCCTAACCTGGAATGCGTCACGCAGTGCCGGCCCCGTCATCGAGCAGGGGACCCACTTCTGCGACCTTTCCCGTTACTTCGGCGGTGAAGTGGACATCTCGACTGTCCAAGCCCATTCATTGGAATGGGACGAGAACGCGGGCAGGCTGGGTAAGATGGCCATCGATGAGAGCAAAATTCCGGCAGAGAACCGCATTCCTCGTGTTACCTCAGCTACGTGGTAGGTGGCCTGGTTTTCCTCTTTCCCATGCGTAGCTAACCTTTCCCTGCAGGAAATATGCGAACGGGGCTGTGGGTAGCTTCTCCCACGTCGTCGCTCTCCAGGGCCACAACTACAGTTGTGAGCTCGAGGTATACGCCGATGGATACCAGCTTAAGTAAGTCTTCAAGCCCACCTCAGCTTCACAACCTGTAATTGAGGACTCATATTTCTCACGTTCAGGCTTGTTGACCCATACGTCTCACCCATCCTCTATATCCGCCAACCAGGGGACGACACTGAATCCAAGTTGGCATTCCCCGAGGACGATCCTTTCTTCTCGGAGATATCTCACTTCATCGACGCTGTTGAGAACCCGGAGGCTGACCCTCAAATTCTCAGCTCTTTCGATGGTCCGTCTTTACTCCTTCCGCCTGCGAGCGGTCGCTGATATAGCCTCGATTCCAGACGCTGCTCGCACCTACGAGCTCACTTGGGCTATCCGCCGCGCTTCTGAGAAGTCTCGCGATGAGCTTCGGGCTCGCCAGTCGGCGAACAAAGTATAGTTTCACAAGTTTACACGGACATCGTTTGGGATTAAGTTAGGGTGTACTGATACAAATAACATTGCTGGAACACAACGGTAGATAGGTAATGGGTATACAATGGAACTGGGTATCGTGGTGCTTCGGTTTACGTTCAGTTTTTTTATTCTACTTCGGGGACTGGAGGGGCCTTGCCCTACTACGAAGGAGAGGCCAAGCGCGTCTCGATGGTGAGACGTCTGCGGACTTAACCGACTCGATAGGGCTCGGACTTCTTCTGCCCAGCCTTTGGGATGGATTGCTACTGTGCGCTCTTGAAATGGAAGAGGGAATTTGAAGGGTCCTCACAGGGCTGGATTCTTGCGGCCGTACCCTTGAGAGGGAGATTCTCGATGCACTGCTCATGACAGATGGTGCACGAGATTTGGGGCTGAAATATGTGGAAGAGGTGGCCGATTTGACGGAAGGTGCACCAGAGGGCGGGTCGCATGACGCGACAGATGCAGCGTCGGAGGACTCACTATCGTATTCAACTCGGCCGCTCGATCGTGGTGGGCGGAGGAAGTCCGTACGCTGGGGAAAGAGGCTGGAAGAACCGGACGAGATGGTATGTTTTCGTGCAGGAGCAGCGGGGAGGCGGAGGTGTCGTGCTCGCGCAACGGCCTTCAGCGTTTTCCTCGCCTTATATACTTCGACCCAACGACCGAAGAACCGGCCAGCAACAAAGGAACGGTCCAGGTTCATTGCCTGCTTCATTTGGTGCGTATGTGACATTGCCCCTTTCCACTTCTTGAAGAATAGTTTCTTGACCCTGACACAGTCGAATCGAATGGCAGGGGGTGCCTTAGACTTGCCATGCCACGTGGAAAATAGCCGGCAAAGGATATTGCGTTGGCGTTGCAAAAGCACTTGGTCCTCTCGAGAGCGCAGCGTTTTCTCTCTCCATCTGTCCCATACGGCTTCCATAACTTGGAGGCGCACTTCATCTTCCTTCCTTCGAAGGACGATCTTACGGTGACGCGACAAGCGAGCCGCACTCAGCCAGCGATAGAACAAGCGGCGAAGATGATCTTGACGAAGACATTTTAGGATCAGATCGAAGAAGAGTGATGATATGGTTGCATACCTTTCTGTTGAAGATATGTAAAGCTCTCCAGGAGGTTCTGCGCTTCGATGTGCTGCTCGTGCCGTGACTTCCACTTCTGAAACGCCGTCCTATAGGATTCCCTCAGTATTATCGCCTGTTACCGAACACAGCGCTCCTTACACCAAGGAAACCATATTGCAATTCTGAATGATGTCGAGCTCCCGAGACTTGAGAGTGATGACTCGGTTTGTCCACTTGGCAAGAGCTCCCCGCAGAATGCGTTTCGAGATCTTCTGTTGCATAGCATCCATTGCTTGGTTTCTGTCTCTGGCGAGATGCGTCTTACGCAGCCAACCTACGGATGGTGTCAGAATGAGTGCTGACTAGAGAAGAAAAAGGAGCTGCAAACTTTTGAATATCCGCGATTTGACATTCAGAACGTGCAACTGCAATAATTGTTCCCTCCTCCTTGCCTCGATTTGTTCGATCCATTGGAGCCAAGCTCTCCTCATCAAGAAGTATTTGGACGCCGCCCTGGCCGCTTTCGCCATTTTCGCCTTCCTTCGTAGCCGTTTCCTCCATTGGTGGACTGACACAATGGCGAGATGACTCATGTGGAAAGCATTTGCGAGATCCTCTTGTGATTTAACCTTGACATACGCTTTTCGCCAGTGCCCCAAAGCTGTGAGGACTGCCGATGATGCAGGACGCCTGAGAAACTTGTTGGCACGCTCTGAGACACCATGAGCGGTCAAGTGGGGAAGCTATTGGTGCAGAATTACCTTCGGTTGCACGATGGTAGGAAATGACCTGGTTCCATCGGTCCAGAGCGAATGCTTTCAGCTGTTGTGACCTTGCCTGTTCCAATAATCGGCCATTTCTCTGAGCTCGCCATATCCTCATGACCGCGTAGAGGAGCATTGAGTCCAACTTGGCCAAATGTTTGTCTGCGCGCTTCTCCAGATTCTGTGACGAAGATCAACAAAAAATGCGGCGCTCAAAGAAGGATGGCTGACCTTGACTTCGGAAACATGGCGGTCCCATCGACGAAGCATTCTCCGTTTCATTTGTTGCTCGTAAAACGTGTCTGCAGCTGCATATCTGTGCCTGAATGTGGTATTCAGTGAAGGCTCTCTTGACGAGGAACTCGGAGCTCACAGTTGGAGACGCCAGCTGCGGAGGGCACCGTCCAGTATTCGCAGGTCAACGCGTCGCCTCATGGTAGCATAGGCTGAGCGGTACTGGACAACGGTCCTCCACTGGCGCCAGGACGACTTGACTAGAGCACTTCCGCCATTCTGAGAGAAGTCCTCAGCAACTATATTCAGCTCTAGAATTTTATTCATCCTATTCTTCCAAGCAGTATATGTTCGCGCCAATAGTCGATCTAGGTAGCTCTGGTAAACAAGCTTCGCTTGCGTCGCAGCTCGCCATCTACACCAGGCATCCTTGATGAGTCGTGTCTCGTGATTGTGCCGTATTGTCCTCATTTTGTTGCGCATGTCTTGTCGCCACCTCTTGTGTCGAGCCTCTTGCGCCCTGTCCTGCCATAACCGCAGGAAGGTAAGCAGTATGCGACGATTGCAAAGTTCGTTGATATGCTGGTACAATTGGCGGTGCGAGGCCTGTTTACGCATCCACTTTTCGAGAGACCGCTGAAGAATAAGCCTGTCGCGAGCTTCACCAACCTGCTCAGTGGTTGTCTGGCGAAGGAGTTAGTGGTGAACCTTGCTGAACAACGCGCTATTGCTATATTCACCAAAATCCAGGTATATCCCTGCCGCCATATTTGCCAGCATCTCTCGACCAACTTGTCCTGCCTAAACAGATCCGCATTCTTCTCGTCATGCTGCATCTGGATGTTCTTCCAAGCTTCGGTGTCGTTAATGGATGCAGTGCCTTTTCTTTGTTTTGCTCGGGCTATAATGTCTCTCGCCATTTCCTCCTTGCGTTTCGAGACAGGCGAAGCAACACGCATCCGAATCGCAGGGCGACTTGGCATATGACGTTGAGGGAAGTGCAGTCGCTCTTTGGTGGGCAGCGGATAAGCAGGCTTTTCATGTCGTCGTCCAAGCCCCTTAGGGGTGTCATCGTCGAGAGTGGTTATGGCAGCACGAGCGACTCTCGGTGCAGCTTGAAACGAGAAAGTGTTGAATTCGGTCCCACTCTCATCGCCAAAAGATGCGGCTGGTCCATAATTATTTGGCCCAGTGGGATGGAGAGGAGGCTTGGACCTCTGTCCCTGTGTACTCATTGGTATTGTATCAAAAATGGAGGAACATCACTGACCCTCTCCCATTGTGACTTCACTCTTGCCCACTTCTCTCCCCAGTTCTTTCCCTTCATCGTCCCGAGCTTCAGTAACTTGCTGTAGTATACGACTTCATGGGGGTCTAGACCACGCTCAGTCAGTACTTCACTGTACGCCTTGAAAACCGTCAAGAATGTATTTGCTGAGGGGCCTGCTCGCTGGACGACAGTGTCCAGAAGTTCAATATCGACTTGCGCTAAATCCCGGAGTTCGTCAGCCAGTGGCTCCTCAACGGACGATACTTCCGAGAGTGATAGCTCTGCGGGCAGTTTGGAAGGTTTACAGGGAGGAGAGGACCGGAGGGGTCTGAAGCGATCCATGTGGCTCTGAACAAGCAACGCCTCAGAGGTGCGTTGAATCATCGTGATCGCGACGCGTTGTTTGCTATTTGGTGACTTGCACGTGGCTCCGCCCCTATTTACTAGCAGTAGTAGCACATTACACAAGCACCATGGTTGCCCTGTGTAAAGCATACCCATCCCTATTTCGAGCGATAATGGGTAGTAACTTGCAGACACAAGTCTATAGCGTGCACGCCCTTCAGTCCGAGAATCTCGCCCGCGATTCGTTAGGTTTGCAGCTTACGCAAAGTTGAGATAGTGCATACTGTAATAATCGTAAACTAGTGTCACTGAGGTCTCCATGGCATGGCACTATCGAATTGCTCGAACCCATCCCCACGATTCCAGTCACTCCAGGCGCCGCTCGAAGCTGATGTGGGGCGCGCGTCTCGAAGCTCGCCGACTTGCGGTGTCATCCCTTGACTCACAGTTCTTACAAAATGATTCAAACTGAAGTCCATCTCGGGGTCCCCGTGTCGCTGGTAGATCATGCCAGGCATGATATTGACATGTTCGTGCGCGCTGGACGACCCTACAGCGCTGGAGACGTCTGGCCAGCTCGGGGAGTAAATGTCGGAACGAGGCCCGTGAGCATCTCCGTCCCCTGGACTGCCGTTTCCGGGCCCCGGGTCAAGGGCCTTCTGTACCATTGGGTGATACGCCTTCGGGCAGTACTGCTTCAGAAGGGCAGCAATGAATCGCGAGTAAAGAGCTGGAGTGTGTCTCCCGTCAAGCGCAACGTCACGAGAACCAAGAACTTGTATGAGGCTGATAACGGAAAGGATTATTTCCTTCAGCTCGGTGTCCTTGAGCAAAGACACAAATTTGGGGCGGATGAGCTAAAGGATCGTCAGAAAGAAACGAAATATGCCGGTCCGACCTCTCACTCACCTGAATCAGGTATGACGCAGCATAGGAGACATATAAAAAGTTCGCGTCCATTGCATATCGCAGGGATCCAGTTGGCGACAATCTCTCCACCATGATCTGAATTACGTTGCGTGCAGCATTGAGAGAAAGTCGGAAGAACGGGGTGTCTGGCGACAGCCCTTGCTTGTACGCGGGGGTGAATGCGTTGGAGAGTACAACCAACTTTAAGTAAGCCGCAATCCTGAAGGCGAGGTTAGTGAAGCGATTATAGATATCTATTGTGTCAGCCATACAATTGCGTTGTGTTCCCGCGGTAGCTGCAGACAGGGAGCGCTAAAAGCAGAGGTATCAGCAGCGAGATCCAAGGTGCCCAAGACCCAAAGGCTTACGATTATGGGCCAGTTCCTCTGCATATACCTTCACCCAGCGATCCATTTCGTCGGACAATAACTGATGAGTCTCCAGTGCGTGGGCAACCTTAACAGAATCCTAGTAAATCTGAATCAGCCGATTGTATTTGGCGTCCCCCCAACCGCATACCTTGGTCGACTCCATCTTGGCCATCTCTGCAGTTTCCATCCTCCACTTCACCATGATGGTGAGGAGCTGGACGTAAGCGCACAAGTGCACGTCTAACGGCAAATTCATGCGCGATGAACGATACCAATATGTCGATGACCGCGCCAGGAAATCATCGAGACGGAGCATTGGCATCTTCCCAAACTGTATTGCATGGGATCCGTCTACACAATAGCAATTAAGCCATGTGCGTACTCGGTTGAGGCGCTCACGTTCTGGCAAGTCCTCGGCCGGCGGCTGGTTGAGCTTCAGCTCCATGGCCATCCTAGCGGAAGTCAGGGATCCGGTATTTCTGAATTTGCATCAAGAGAACCCACCTGATGGCGACACCCATGAGAAGCCAGCTCTTATCTTCCACCCACTTCCTCTTGGGAACCGGGTATACTGCCAGTAGGAGGTACGCCTGACAGGAATCAACATTTTGCCTACCTTCAACCAGCCCTTTACCCGCGGCATCGCGTGCGAAATCCATGGCTAGAGGATATACCCCAGGCCTGGAAACATAGTGCCGTGAGGAAATGGCACAAACTAGCAAGTACATCAGTGAATTTATGGTCATCAAAGATTACTTGGGCGCTTTCGCGGGCTACTCACCAACAGTGAACAGAAACGGGGATGTGTTGATTAAATAACGAGGTGTGTGCAGCGCTTCGTCGAGAATGGAGAAGTGAGACTACAATCAAATATTCAGTCAACAGACGTTGACAACGCTGAGAGGGGGATGCACACGTTGACATGTTTGAAAAATCTAAGAAGCAGAGACACATGATCAGCAGCTCGAGATAAGTGTGAGTGAAGGGGATTGTGAGCTTACAGGGAGAATAACTCTACTATCTCCTCCGGATAGAGAGAACAATGTTTCACTATATCCGGAACGTATGTCCAGTTAGGAAGGTCTTTGGGAAGCGTTTATTGAAAGCACCAGGGCAGCCCGTGATCGAAACTCACTGAAGAAGATGGCAGCGGCATCTTCCGGCGATGTGCCTCCCTGCAACCATTTGAAGCATTCGATTCTACTGTCTTCTGACTCGTCAACCCTGACGGGCATTTCCTGAGCTGAGGCATACCCACCATAACCGTGCAGGGGTGCTTGGGGATGAGAGTTGCTAATCCATTGTCGGATCTTGTTGTCGGCCCTGAGTCTGTCGTATTGCGTTAGGAGCTGTTGAATTTGAAGGTCCTGGTTGTGAGCTTTCTCTTGAAGCTCTTCATGTGTGCTACAGGATGGTTAACCATCAAGGGTTACCTCCTATTTAAAAAGCGCACACTTACTCTGCGGCCTTTCTCTTCTTCCGTTCTCGTGCTCTACAAGGAAGATTCTTGGTCTGACACCGGCGGCACTTTCGTTCTCCAGGAACGGGTTCACAGCGAACCTGGGTCTTTGAGTCAACCATGAGGTAGCTACCAACAATAATGTCCAAGGCACCTTCACCGACTTGCAGTCGACACAAGCTCCTGACCTGTGTTGAAGCCCTGATTGGCGTTGAGCGCAAGAAACACGACGAACGGACCCACTTCTTCGGACCTTTAGTGCGGGCGCCATTCCCACTGGTAGCCTCAACTTTGATATCCTGCGCTGCTTCAAAATCGTCCTGGTCGCTGTCGCTCGCGAAGTGCAGCGCAGAGGCCTCTGAAACCGTAGACATTGAATGAAAGCGCCCAGAGAGAGTAAGCCAGTCCCGAGGCAATTCGCCAGAAGGTTAAGAGAGACAGAATCAGCAAGTCACTCTCGCAGTTCGATCAAGCCCGGCCGACTGTGCGCGACAAGGTCGAGTTTTATGAGAAGTTGGATTCCCAGAGCACCGAACATATATAGTTCCATCACAGAGATTCCATAGATCTCTGGTGCCGAATATGGTGAGGCATAGCGTCTGGCGTAAGGGAGAGAATTGGAAGCAGTCCACTGGCAACTGATGATGGCCGAAACGTACGGAGCCTGACAAGTTTACTGACATGAGATGCAAGGTGGCATTCCTATAAGTATACTGAATTGGCATGCCCCTGCTGCCCGAAATCGGACCAATAGGACTGAGAAGACAGTCTCACGTTCTCGAGGGGCCGACATTCGAAGTGAGATTTTCGCGGGGAAAGATCAAGCATCACTCGCACCTGAGTTCAACAGTATTCAATGTACGTTGTTCCTTCCCGGATACCTGGATAGAACAACATCCCAGAACTCTGTACTGAGCTCATGCGCTGAATCAGGTCATTTGGATTGAAGGCCGCATGAGTCGTCGCGTTTCAAGTTTGGGACGTTACGTAGGCGGGTGACGGAGGGAGACGAAGGGAGACGCGAGGGAGGCGTGGGATGTGCAGTAGTTTCGGCATGAGTAATCAAAGAACGCTTCCATAGGAGACTCGGAGTGAGGCCTATGTAGAGACCTTAAAGGGACTGCTTGGTTCGTTGAACGAGAATCGCTGTGACCGGAACCGACGTACGGTTGCCACTGTGACGACGCGACTGACCGGCTGCAACTTTCTATAGAGTCGACGAATAGAACACCAAAGAGAGATGCGAGTGCTGAGCGCTTAGTACTGGCACATTGATACGAGCTCTACCGTCCCTATAGAACTGCTAAGACTTCCCCAGAAGCAATCCCTCGGCTGTACCCTGGTTGTATTGAGGAATTTACATGTCACAGGGGTCCGCAGAAATTTGCCCACCCACATCAGCGCCGGAGAAGGATGAGCACGTCCAAAGCGCGTCAGTGAATGACTGGACAAAGAGTTCTGGGGGGTTTCAGGCGATCAATTCAGCTACAGAGCCGTCCCCTACACCGTACACGCCGCGGACTCTCTCTTGCGGCCGATGAAGGGTAGAAAGGGCAACCACAGACGGCGAAACATGGTCCTCGGAATTCATCTTCCCGTGCCTTCCATAACGGCAACCGCGCTTTTTGCAATGTACGTCTCGGTGGCGCTTTACAATAACTGGCTATTCCTGTCCATTCTCAACCCCATATGCCCAATCTATCCATGAATGGGTTTGGACGGACCCAGCACTTGGAATAACGCCCGGAATGTTTAGGTCAGCGCTTCGAGCAGTCGTGCACACGCGAACAGGAAGTGCCTCGGTAGCACGAACAAACGCTGAAACACATCTCTCACAGCATCTAACGTCACGCAGTACTCATCTCAAGTGTGAAAGCCTCCCCCATCAGCCCTCATCTCACCCCTTCTTTGATCTCGCGGCGAGGAACCCTGGTCTATTGGAGAATATCCGACTCTTGGTGTGGTATTGTCAAATCTCTCGTAAGTAATGTGGCATCGTGAACCTAGAGTTCGATGTCCACCTCTCGCGGGGAAGCAATCCACCATTGCTGACTATCATATATCGGCGGGCGTTATCACTTGTGGACAATGACTGTTAAAGAAACCAATGACTCGGATTTACGACCTTCGTGCAGTATACCAACGTACTAGCATCGTCCGACTCCCTTTGGCAGGTAAACATGATATCAGTTCGAAGGCTTCGTATCGCTGCTGTCAATGTCCGCAGCACTCTGCTGACTAGAGAAATCTCGTCCCTCCTTCGCTTCAAGCAAGCCGAATTCGGTCAGCCCTTGAAACCACCCTGCCATTAAGCTGCCATTTGTCTTGCACGTCTTATGGGCTTGCTCGTCGGGAATCCTAATGGGTCGCCCGCCGCGTGCCTCAGCTGCAGCATCCGCCATCAACTGAGCTTGGCACGCTCGCTCGAGAGCGATGTAGAAAAATACCGTTGCCTCGATCGAATTGGTGGCAACGAGTAGCCCGTGGTTCTGCAGAATGGCTGCCTGCGGAACGAATTAGTCGTGAGTCAGTGGTGGCTGAATCAAGGGTTCAAAGCTGGGAACGAACCTTCTTCTTCCCCAAGGTTTCTGCAATATGTTGCCCTTCATCTTCATCAAGGACTACACCATTGAATTGGTTATAGAGCACAATGTCCTGATTTAGATGCTTGTCAAAACCATGATGCACAGGCGATGGTGATAAGATGGGGCACTTACGTTGTAGAAGGCGCACGCGTCTTGGTTCAACATGTCGAGAGGGATACCCAGTGACGAGAAACTCTTTCCATGGATAGAATGTGTATGAGCTGCGCAGAGGACATCCGGCCTGGAAGTGTGGATCGCAGAGTGGATCATATACGCCGCGGTGTTGAGCATTCGGCGAGGGCCAGATTCTTCCTGAAGTCTGACCTTAAGCAGACGTCCCGCCACCAGGCGCCGGAGGAGCGCTTCATCGTTATAAGCCGTCACTCACCTGGATACCTCCTGCATGGCTGAGAGACGCATGCGGATGACTGGTCAGTCAATGTCACTGCAACGAGAATCGCGTGGACGTACTCAACCAGCAATAGGTCAGATGGCTGAATCAAAGAGAAGTGAAGGCCCTTATGAAGCAATGTTAATCATGCGCCTCCCGGGAAAGCGGAAGTAGAGGGTAGATCCGCACGAATGGATTGACCCAGAAACAATCCGGCCTAACGGGATCCTGTGTAAGAGTTCAGTAATCCGACAGGCTAGGAATAATTGTCACCGCTGGGCGAGATTCAGAACATACCCGGACCGTGATATGACCAGCAACACCTTCATTATACCCAAGGCTACCTGGTACGTGTGTGGCAAGGAAGTGTCACTCGGCAATATACAAGCTGGAGTTGGGGTTAAGTAGCTTTCTCACCAAAGATCCTGAAGGCCTGTGCAAGACGAAACTTCAGGAAGCCACGCTCATCTTCCTTGGATGCGAAGACGGGAGGCTTGGGTAAGAAACTGCGATTATTGACCTCGATGTGATGAGCGGTAGAGGCGGGAGGGACTGTAGCACTGGACGTCGACATGGCTGGAAGAAAGGTGGATTGCCGTGGGTGTCTGGTAGGCAGTCGTCCTTTATAGGTTCCCCCTCAGGATGCGTAGGTCAGCTGAGCATACCGGCCGCGAACCGGGTGTGCCTTTGCCGGTGCGCCTGTCATGAATAGAGCCCTGGCCAGATAGGCGTTGAAGAGAGCTTACCAAAAGAAGACGAGAGTGGTGCCCTCTAATCATCACAGTGCAAGACAGAGGGCCAGAGAGCGCGTCGAAGCGATGTGTAGGGCTAAACGTACGCCCACGTAAGACCCGGATTCGCTACAATAAGCGGAGTCGTACAAATGACCAGAACAAACGAAGTGCCAGCAATGGGGAGTAGGTGGGTGGCCGTCGGTTACTCTCGTTGTCGTGTGGTGCGACATGTAGCTGCCGGTCTGTTGGAGAAGTTGGAAAATGCCGCGGACGTCATGGCGCAGAGTCAACGGCGGTCTTGGAGGTCTACCCAGGGCGAGCCCCTGAAAGCACCTGTCCTCCCATGATCTTGCAGGCACTGGCCTAGTACCTGCAAACCCCCGCGTTCCGGTCTTCGTGCGTAGGGTTGAAGAGCAAGTCCTACACGTAAGCGTTGTCGCAGACGAGATTGAAGTGCTCTTGACTGAAAAGGGGAGACTCATAGCAATTCAGCAGATCCCGAGTCCATGCTGACCGACTTAATTAAGTACACGCGCGAATGAGCCGAACTCGACGGACGGAAACGACAAAGCACTTACCAAACCCCCTAGACAAATTGCTACAAGGTGAGATGTGAGATTTTGAGAGGATAGAAGAAATTTGATTGTGCTACAAATTACAAATTCGTAAAGTGAATGCCAGTCCTATGCAGTGTACAGAAATTGATGTTGGACATGAGAAGAACGAAAAGAGAGATCTAACCCAGCAAAGCCCTTTAGTCAACCTCCTCGACGCTCGGGCCATCCTCGTGACTAGCCCCAGCGCCAGGGAAACCGCCAGGCGCACCACCGGGAGCACCACCGGGGAAGCCACCACCAGG